>JBBIGA010035983.1:0-13649 GCA_037576975.1 Alestes dentex | reverse complement strand
AGCAGGAACAGAGTACATGTCCTGAACACACACACACACACACACATACACACACACACACACACACACACACACACACACACACACCCTTCTGCAGGGCGTTTCCACAGGAACTTTGCTCTTTAAAGGAGAGCTGGATCCACATTCAGTTCTTCTTTGAGGTTGATCAGACTTGTCTGATCAACCTAAACAAATAAGTTCAGTTAATAAGTAAATAAGCACATACTCTGCCATTCTTACAGACACCTGCATTTAACAGACAATATTTCGAGCAGCCCTCACACATACACACACACACACACACAGCGTGGAAACACTTACACTCACTGGAGCTTCATCATCTCCCATAGAGTCATCCTGAAAAAAAAGCACAAGAACAGACATGTTACTGAAAACCAAGTTTCACCCCCACCTCAACACACACAGAATTCCAGACATTCTGAGAAATGGTGTGTGTGTGTGTGTGTGTGTGTGTGTGTGTTGATCTGGGTTTCTCCCTGAGATAAAACTGACTGAGATCTTTGCAAATCAAAGCCGTTCATGGTGGAGGGATCCATCCAGGGTGTTGTGAGGCAAACCAGTCCCCAACGAAAACTGATTTAGTTCAGATTCTCCACTGCAAGAGATAAATCAATAAACAAATAAACCCTCATAATGAAGAAGGAGCCTGACCTCTCACCCCAACACGTGCAGAAGTGTAAACACTTTGCCGCCCGCGTGGGATGCTTGTTTCCAAACCAACGGATCAGAGACAGACGTCCGTCTGGAGCAGCAGGACACAAGGACGAGTGTGTGAGGAGTAAACACAGCTGGGTTTCCATCCATTTATCTTAATGTTTTAGTATAAATCCTCACAGAGTTTTAGACTACACTTTGTAACAGGGCATTGCGTCCAGTCCTAGTCTAGAGAACATTCTGAATGGAAATTCTAAACTGAAACTTCATTGCCTCAGTCCCTGCCTGTAACCTGAGGAAGAGCTTTAAAGCAATGCTTCAGGTTCTGTGGGGGGCTGTGTTTTTATGGAGTTACCCCTGCAATCAGAAGGTTGTGGGTTCAAATCCCAGCACTGCTAGTGGCACCACTGAGGTTTACTTGAGCCAGGTAACAACCCCACACACGCTGCTCCTCGGTCGCCCCCATTGGTGGCAGCCCACTGCTTCACTGGGTGAATGGATTAAATACAGAGAGAGAATTTCACACTGTTCACACTGTGCGCTGTGGTGTGTTCAAGCAAGACCATAAGGGGGCACTTTACTTACTTTCTTTAATACATTCATTTGGCAGACAATTTTATCCAAAACAACAACTTACAATACGAGTTTCAGGACAGTGTGAGAACCAGACGAGAGTTTGAAGGGCTAAATGTCTATGTAGGTAGCAGTGCAAGAAGATTAGGAGAGGAGATGTTCTCTTCAGGAGGTTTTTGAAGGTAGAGAAGGATTCTCTTGTTGGCTTAGGCAGCCCATTCCACCAGCGGCGAACCAGAAAAAAGAACCAGTCTGGACTGGGTTTGCCTTGTGTGTAGGGATGGCAGAGCCAGACGATGTTCCTTGGAGGGACAGAGGGAGCGAGTAGGAACACATGGCTGAATGACGGGATTAAGGTAGCTGGGTGCAGACCCAGACGTCACTCTGTAGATAAGTGTTAGTAATGTGAACTTCATTCAGGCAGCCATTCTCCTTTAGTTTTAGCTCCAGGCACCACAAAGCTAATGAGGCTAGTAAACCAATTCACCTCAGCAATTAGCATGGTGCTAACATCATGCCTAAGTAACTGCAGGTGGTGTGGATAATTGAGATTTTCTGCTGAAGCGCATTTCCTCACCACCTCCGGCCATCAGATCTTCATTTTCACTTTCACTAAAGCAGGAAGAACGGAGTTTCTGCTAGAGGTGCACGATACATGCAGAATGTTTTAGTATATTAAAGGGCCCATATCATCACTTTTCTGGAACTACAAACGTTAAAGTCAGTAAATGTTGTTTCAAATCGTACATTTTACTCTCCCTATTCATACAGTCCATAAAAGCTACAAAAACAGACCATTTTCAAACCCCCAAAATTTAAACATCTCTTTATTCTGGCTGCATCAGTTTGGCCCTGTCTATTCACGCACAAACTTGGCAACAGTTCTATCGGCTAAAACTGAAAATAATTAGACTTTTGTTAGACCGTGATTCATCAGAACACCCAGGATCTGATCACCCTGTCAGATACACTGTGATCGGTTCGAGGCTCATTTGCATATTGCATATTGCCTTCTGTGATATTTACCGCTTGAGGCTGGTTTGAAGAGGAATGCGCCTCAGGAAGCGTCTCTAATATGTGCGGATTTTGAGACTGATATCAGCTGTCTCTCTAGGGGGTGGAGCTATAATGGGGAACTCAGAGACTCAGGCCTGATTGGAACTTCTGCAGTGAACGAGGAAGAAAATATCGGCCACTACTGTCAGTCAAACCATGATAATGAATGTTAATCTGCCCTCACACGACTCATGAAGGCTGTTTGAATGAGCGGCTAGGATCACAACTTCTACAGCAACATAAAGCGCATCACACTTTCAAACCGCAGTAACAGAAGCACTTAAAGTGAAGGTTTTTAGGGTGATTTTGGGAAAGAGTATCTGAGCACTTCAATCAAGCACAATCAAGCTGAGTATAAACCTGTAAAACCCTGAAAACTGGTCTTAAGAAGAGCAGCGTGTGTCTCTGCAGAACAGAGAAGCTCAGCATGTCTGATCAAGTCCAGCACACACACACACACCTACCTAAAGGTCCTTTACTCAAGAGCTTTTTGGATGCTCCCTTACTGTAACAGAATCTAGACTTTACTTTGAACATTTTAGACTAAAGTTCAACATTTATACTTCTACAGGATTTTGTCAATTTTTTTAGACTTATACTCTTAAGGTTCAAGTCTAAAGCTTTACACT
Organism: Alestes dentex; assembly: GCA_037576975.1. Taxonomy (NCBI): domain Eukaryota; kingdom Metazoa; phylum Chordata; class Actinopteri; order Characiformes; family Alestidae; genus Alestes; species Alestes dentex. The sequence continues at coordinate 10,716 of JBBIGA010035983.1, read as the reverse complement.
TTATTTTCAAGGTTTTAGTCTAAGTTGTCCCACTTTTAAGGCTTTAGTCTGAGTCTGATCACTTTCAATGCTTTAGTCTAAATCATCACATTTTAATCTTAAGGGTTAGGAGTAAAGCTTTACACTTTTCCAGCAGTTTTAGTCTAAAGCTTTACATAGTTACTCTTAAGGTTTTAGTGTAACACTTTTACAACAGGGGATTAAGTCTAGCCCTGGTATAGAGAACACTATATTCTACACTGAAAGGAACTGCAACCCAGGACTAAACCAGAATCCCTGTCTGGTCTCTCCTGAGGTTTTCCTGCCCTAGAACCTCTGGACCTTCACTACCAGGAAGTAAAGGGCGTGTGAGTCTGTGTATGGGTCTGGTCTGAAGGTTGGGGGACCTGAACCCCGAGGTTCTGCTTAGGTTCTCCTCTGGAACCTATGGTTCTGGACCCTCACTACCAGAAAGGAAAGTGTGTGTGAGTGTCTGGTCTGAAGGTTGGGGGACCTGAACCCCGAGGTTCTGCTGAGGTTTTCCTGCTCTGGAACTTCTGGATCTGGTTGTGGACCTTCACCACCAGGAAGTAAAGTGTGTGTGTATATGTGTAAAGGCTGCGCGTGCATGTGTCAAACTCCCCCCGAAACCAGCTTTATTTACCTCGTGCTCCAGATGTCCGACGGGAACCTTCTGCCAAGGGTCCGCGAGCTGCGCGAGAGGCATCTTTAGACCAGGAGCGCGAGCAGAACCGCCCGAACCTCGCGACGCTCAGCTAAAGGACACGCGCGCTGAAACGCGTCTAGACGCTCCGCCGCTCCAGCTCGCGCGAAGATCGAAGATCAAAGTTCAGAAAGTTCAGAAAGTTCAGAAGGTAGGCGCAACTCGGACCTCCAGCCGGAGCTCGCGATCACCCACTTCCGTCCTCTCTCAACATGGCGCCGCGTGCGCTTACCTGTCCTAGGCTCTTCGCTTCACACCCGTTTTCGGACAGACTCCGCCCCCGCGCGCTCCGATTGGCCAGCGGCGCCCACATCAAAGAGCCGCCCCCCCTCCGTTCTAGAACATCACAGAATCAGAACCAGGAGTTTTTATTTAATACAAGTCTAAGGACTTTCAACTAAAACTATTAAAGTAAAACATTTAAACCAAAAACCTTTAAAATTTACATTTAAAACTAAAAACGTTGGGTAAAAACAGATTTTCTCAGACCCGGATGAAAAGACTTAAACCTGAAGTGTAAAGGACTAAGGCCTTCTAGCTAAAGGAGACTAAAACATTGAGACTAAAAGACAAAAACCATTAAACCACAACTAATGAAGGAAAACCTTTAAACCAAACCTTTAACCTATAAGACTATAAACTGCAGGGAAAAAATTTCAGACCCGGGTTCACCCTAGACTAAAAAATAATGTTCAGTGGTGACTGGCCATTAGTCCTGCAATTTAGTCCAAGATTAGACTCAAATCTATGTCTAAATAACAAGTCCTGAGACCTTTACCCAAATGAGACTAATACCTCAAGACTAATATTCAACATTTTGACTAAAAGTTTAACACGTTTAGGAGAAAACAGTACGACTACAAGTAAAACCTTTAGACTAAAACTTTAAGCTTAAGATGCAAACCTTTAGGCTTAAAGACTAAAACTTTTAGACTTAAACCTTAAGGGTCGGTTTCCCAGACAGGGATTAAGCCTAGTCCTGGATTACATAGTGCTGTGAATAGAGATTTTCCATTGAAAAGGAAAGGGTAGTCCAAGACTAAGATTAATCCCTGTTTGGGAAACCGACCCTAGAGTAATACAACAACCTTTAGAGTAAAAGATTGAAACCTTTTAAACTAAAGCCTTCAGGCTGAAAGAACTTTAGACCAAAGATTAAAACCTTTTAAACTGAAGCCTTAAGACTGAAAGACCGTTGGCTTAAAAGATTGAGTTCTTTGTATAAACAAAGTTTTTGCGATTGTGAACTTCTAACCAATCAGAGCTCTAGGTGGGCGGGGCCGACCGCAAAACGGGTGCGGAAAAAGAGCAGGGTTGTATCACGTGACGCAGACGGTCCGGGCTGAATTCGGCGCACTGATTGGTCTGCGCTCACTTGACGCACTCCGCACACTTTAAGCGCAGGTAAAACAGACACTTTTAAAAACAGAGGAGTTCATACCAGTCCGGGGGAACTGAGATTACTGGTCTTAAACAGACAGTACAACCCGTTATAACACTAGTATAGCGTCAGTATAACACCAGCAGACTAATGTTATACAGACCCTATTACAACCCAGTAAAACACCAGTATAGCGCCAATATAACACCAGTATAACACCAGTTTACTGGTCTTATACAGACCCAAGTACAACCCAGTATAAGACTAGTACAACCCAGTACAACACCAGTATAGCACTAATATAACACCAGTTATATTAGTAACATATTTAATGCAAATATGATTGCATTTACTGGAACAGCAGGTAAACAGGCTCTTAAAATTAGAAATTAAATCCTGACCACAGACATCAGGCACAAATTACTTGGTTTCAAGTCAATACATGCAGAACATTTAGTATATTTATTATTTTATAAAGGTTTAAACACACTCGACTAAATGTGTGTGTGTGTGTGTGTGTGTGTGTGTGTGTGTGTGTATGTTGTATAATTAATAGACTAATATGTGTTATAAGACTTAAAATGTCCACACTATAGACAAGCACACTGGTCCTCACCAAGTCAGAACTCTTATTTCTTCAGAGTGGAGGTGAATGGAACCAGATGTCTGCCTCTAAAATCTCCCTCACAGGAAGTTATTCCATGAAATAGTTATGGTTGTGCTGCTTGATGCCTGAGAAGCTTTTGGTCCTAAAACTAAACCCATTCATGGTGGAGGGATACATGCAGGACGTCCTGAGGCCCAATAGTCCCCAAAGAAAAGTGGTTTAGTTCAGATTCTCCACTGTTTTACTATCATCAGCATCCATATAAACACTCATGTGGAGCTTCAGCGGTAGTCGATAGTGAATAAAAATCTGTGTTGGAGACTGTAAAGAAATCAGAGTCTCTACAATGAATCATTTCACATCAAATGAATTGGGAATTTTGGGGGAATTTTGGAAAGCTGGTGGAGTTCTCCTTTCATAGAGACACATTTTATAACCAGGACACTGATAAAGAGTGTGTCATGGAAACACACTGAGAGCACACTGACGCAGAACATGTTCTCCTGGACTGGACACACAGATGAGTTGAAGATAGCACTGTTGTGTGTGTGTGAACAATACCACGAGGACAGATGTATCTTATTTGATTGTCTCAGGCTTTAGAGCTCAGTCTGTTTACCATCTACACCAAAACCTCCTCCTGGAGATCCACTGTCCTCCTATCTTTACCTCCGGTCCCACGCCCTTACTTAGCACTCCAGCCAATCAGGACCTTCTGTAGAAGCTGGTGCAGAGCAGGTGCTGCAGATCATGAACTTCTCAGGAAAGTGGACCTCTATGACCAGGGTTAGAGACCACAGCTGTGGAGGAACACCTCACATTTATCTTCTGACACACCTGGTCCACCAGTCTCAGCTCCTCAGCTCCAGCTCAAGGCTGTTTAATGAGTTTTAAGCCGATCAACTGAATGACCGATACACCACAATCCTAAAAAAGTATTGTTCTATAAGACCACCCACTGAAGAGGCTGAAGGCCAGGCTGGGGTTTTCTTTTCAAAACAGAATCTTAATTCATATAAAAAACAAGAAGAGCTCCATTACAGACCTTTTTTAGTCTTTTAATTATATATTTTGCTGGGAGTCCGACTTAAGCACATTACATCTCAGTACAGTTTTATGATCAATAAAACGTTTTAGCTGTATTTTGAAAAACCCAAAAAACAAGACAGCATTTTGGAATCACTTGCCTGAAATAACCATCCCCTCTGTGGAGGAACACACCTACATTTAACCCAAACCCTAACCCATTGGAAAACAGAGTGCCATTACTTTTGCACAGGTCACATTTTATGCCCCATTGTTAAAGTCACTAATTGAACAGTGATTGTGTGTTAAAGTCAGTAAATAAACAGTGATTGTGCGTTAGTCGACAAATAAACAATGACTGTGTGTTAAAGTCAGTATATAAAGAGTGATTGTTAGTCAGTATATAAACAGTGATTGTGCGTTCATCAGTATATAGTGATTGTGTTAAAGTCAGTATATATAACGAGTGACTGTGTGTTAAAGTATATAAACAGTGATTGTGTGTTAAAGTCAGTATATAAAGAGTGACTGTGTATTAGAGTCACTAAATAAACAGTGTGTTAAAGTTGGTAAATACACAATGTGTGATAGTCAGTAAATAAACAGTAATTGTGTTAGTCAGTATATAAACAGTGATTGTTAAAGTCGCTAAATAGTGATTGTGTGTTAGTCAGTATATAAACAATGATTGTGTGTTATAAAGAGTGATTGTGTTAGTCACTAAATAAAAAGTGATTGTGTTAAAGTCAGTATATAAACAGTGTGTTAAAGTCGCTAAATAAACAGTGACAGTGTTAAAGTCAGTATATAAGTAGTGATCGCGTGTTCAAGTCAGTATATAACAGTGCGTTACTCAGTAAAACTGGGGGAAGCTGGTGCAGTTGCCCCTGCAATTGGAAGAATGTGGGATTGAATGCCAGGACCACTGAGGTACCACCCCCACACTACTCCCTGGGCGCCATGTTCTGGGCTGCCTTCACTTAGTGAACAGGCTAAAATGTAGAGAAAGAATTTTGTGCTGTTCACACTGTGTGCTGTGATGTTGTCATGTATGATAAATGGACACTTTACACTTGCACTAAAAGAAACAAATAAACAAAGTATAATTTGTTACTCAGTAAATACAGTGTGTTAAAAGCAGTAAATAGTGGTTTTAAATCTTTTGTTTAAATCTTTTGCACATGACTGTAACGGATCCCTCAAAACAATCCAGAAAATAAAAATAAAAATGAGACAAGAAGAATTCAGATGGTTGTATTTTTTTATTCTTTTAACTGGACCGTATGAACGCCATGGCAGAAACAAACCACGTGATCTTTGACCTCAGAACCCCCAAGTAATTTTTCGCTGAATCGAAGAAACGAAAAGATTTTGGCAAAACGTTCAGAGATAAAAGCACTTGAGCAAAAAAAAAAAAAAAAAAAAGTAAACACAGTAACAGAGGAGGCGTTGACATGGTTGCCTGGCTCCAAACTACAGTTCCCACAGTTCTGTGCGCTTTAAAAGGACTCGGTCCCCAAACTGCCTCATTAGTGTCCGAGATAATTGACTGCAGTAACATAGTTCCTTTAGGAGCCACCGGTCGTCTTGGCGGTATCAATTAATTAAATTATATCCATTTACATATTCATGCTAATGCGCCGCTGCCCCTACTGCCCACAGCTGGTACAGCAGCACTCACCTCTACACTACTGTACATCACACCCCCAGCCCCAACACACACACGAAACAGAGTATCACAGCAAGACCCCTGAATCACATTCGGGAAGTTCTGATGATATCATACCCCAAGCTGCCACACACACTCTTCGAGAGTGTGCGGTACAAGTGTGTGGACACTGATGAAGGGGTACATAAATATTGCAGGGTTTAAAACCCCCTTTAAAGCTCATATTCAAGCACGCAAAAACTACACCATAATAGCTCCAGCCAGGCTCCACCCAGGCTACCGCTACGAGATTAGCTTCACAGAATCCCATTCAGCCTAATGAAAAACTCAGCTGGTGTCCTGGTGGTTAGGGTGTTGCCCCTGCGTTCGGAAGGTTGTGGGTTTGAATCCCAGGACAGCCAGTGGCACCACTGCTCGGTGAATGGGTTCAATGCAGAGAAAGAACTTGACATTATTCTTACTGTGAGCTGTGGTGATGCGTGACAAAAAGGGACACTTTACCCATTTAATTCTTTATTGTTGTGTAACTGTGCTAATGTTAGACTAGCAGCTAACTCATAGCCTGCCTAGCTCCATTAGCCTTAACACAACATTGAGTTTTTGGTTTAAAATGCTATGCTACAAATGAGTCATTATGCTGAAGTTGGAGAAAACTATTCCTGATGTCTCCAAACAGTGAGACATCACGGTAAATGTGTGTATGATGCAGTGAACATGTCTTAAATTGCTGAAGCTAATCTCGTAACGGTAGCCACAGAAAGACAAGTATGTGGGTGGGGCCTGGACACACAGGTCAGAAGATGAGGAGGGTTTGAGGGACAGGACTAGAGCACGGCTGTGAAGAACACTTGGTGAGAAGGCGTGAAGAACGTTTGAGGCATGAAGATGTATGAAAGGCAGTGGTGATTCACTGTGGAAAACGAAGAGCAGCTGAGAATGACCATTCTGAACTTTCAGCCATCTGAGTGGACAGGAGGACACGAACAGAAGGACATGGCTGTATGTGCGTTTAAACGAACACCTCGGGTCAAAAATGCCTACATGGCTAAATTTGGATGATAGAAATGGAGTTAGCGTGCTGCTAGCGGCTAACATTCTGCTCGCTTCATTTGCAAAGGCAGATAACATTTCAACCGCCAATCATGGATCATCAGATATAACTTTGATATGTTGTTGATTATGCAAATGAGCCTCTGGCCAATCACAGATTGGTTTATTACCATTATCGGATGTTCCAGATGTGTTTGGATAACTCAGCAAACAATTGATGCCGATTAATTTAGAACCAAGCCAAACAAAGGGCTGCCCGGATTTTAATATAGTGATAATCAGTTTGTTAATATGGTCAAGAGCAAATATTTAATGACGTTAGCATTAGCATTACTGGAGGTATTCCTTTAAAGGCAATGCTAAGGGGGCATTGCTGGTGGGCTGTGACTGTGGGAGGAGGGGCACAGAGGGGCTTTACATTCAGGTGTTCAACTGATGGACTTGAGTTTAGACCAGGGGTTGGTGCCCCGCACCTCTAAAGGCGGCTCGTTGTAGAAGATGTGGTTACACAGATCCTCCAGAGGGGGTTCAGGATCAGTGGTGGCAAACTGAGCAGCATCTTCAATCTCCTTCCTTACCTCCACGTCAATCTCCTGCAGGAACACACGTATATACACACACACACACATACACACAAACACACACACACACACATACATCAGGAAAAAAAGCCCAAAATAATCTTTTCAATATCATTTTAAATACATAATTAGCAATAATTTATACACAAGAGTGGGATTCTGAACCCTACAGAAAATGCAAATATAAAAATGATATATGCCACGTGTGCACACACAAACCTTTTATTTATATGCTGTTGTGAGTGAATGGCTAGACTAAAAGTCACACAGCACCACCATTTACATATAATTGCACTAATTATAAGAATTATAATAATAATTCTATGCATTTTGTAATTATATTAATTTATATGCTGTTGAGAGTGAATGACCAGACATATAATTGTAAATAAATATGAATAATAAATATATGCATTTCTTAATGTTACAATAATTTATTTATATGCTGTTGTGAGTGAATGGCTAGACTAAAAGTCAATGGTTAGACTCTCTCCCTGTCTGCACACTAAATGACACACAGCGGCACCTTATGTACTGAAGTAGCGACTGTTTTCATCACAAAAATAGCTCAAACAGCCATTATTAATCACTACTGATTGATCTCCTAGGCTGATTTTCTGTAATGTCCCCACCTTGAGCTCCTCTACGCTGGCCATATTGTTGTTCAGCATGCGGTCCTTCAGCATTGATATGGGGTCACTCTTACTGCGCACCTCCTGGATCTCCTCACGTGTGCGGTAGCTACGGAAGCACAGTCACATCAGTGTTACTCAGACAGGGTGGGGTGGGGTGGGGGGTCGGGGATGGGGATCATTTAAGGGTCTCCTCGGGATACAGGGGTCTAAATGAGATCAGAGGAGGCACCTGAAGGGCTTTCAAGTATACTATTACTGTCCTTAAAAGGCAGATATCCTTTATTTAACTGTTCTTTAAAATTGGTTTTGTAAAATGTGTTGGACCTCCATAGACCTGAACGGAATAAATGAACAAAACAGTAGGTTTGATTTTACTGCTGCATATTGGGACAGTAATGTATTTCAACATATTAATGGGCCCATATCATAACCTTTATGGAATTAAAGAGGCTTAAAGGTAAATATTCATTACTGCCCTGTCCTCAGAATTCATTTATGGAAACTAAGCTGAAAAAATTTTCAAATCAGTTTGGCCCCACCCATTCATGCAGAAGCTCTAAGGAGTGTTTTTGTAATGACAGCCAATCAAAAAAGTGCTCATTTACATACATCAGCCTTAAAGATGCAGTAAGTGAAAAAAAGCCTGTTTAATTCTTTTCTTCGTTTTAGTGCACAAATCCATCAAACATCAGGGGAAAAATGAAAGAGGAGGAAAAAGTTGGATAAGGACCCTTTAAAAAACCCTTAACAATCAGGGACTTTAATGGTTAAAGATTAAATTAATTTGACTTTTGGATCATTTGAAGCCCTCAATTCATCAACGACGAGTCACCCTGTCAGACACCCCGATTGGTTAGAGGCTAATTTGCATACTGGAGAGATAAGAAGACATCGTGATGATGATTACCTGACGCCAGGGTCACTCATGCTGTGTCCGTGGTAACGGTAGGTCTGGAGCTCCATGAGAATCGGACCCTATGGAAAAACATCATCATTAACATCTCATTCAGAACCCGGTTCTGTCAGTGACGGATCAGGGGTGTGTGAGAATCCTCGCTTACCTTCCCTGACCTGCAGTGGTCTGCAGCGAACTTCGTGGCCTCTCTCACACACAGGACGTCCATACCGTCCACCTGAACGCCAACACACACAAACAACACAAATTTAAAGCAAGTATATATAAGCATATATCTATGAGCAAGCAAGTGAGTAAGTGTGTGTATATTACTCTGAGTCCTGGTATAAAGTCTCCTCGTTTGTAGTAGTCAGTGCTGGCTGCTGCTCTCTCCACTGACGTGCCCATTCCGTATTTGTTATTCTCACAGATGAAGATACAGGGCAGCTTCCACAGAGACGCCATGTTGTAGGTCTCAAATATCTGACCCTGCGTGCACACACGTTTTCAAAAGCCTGGGTTCAGTTTTAAATACACTGAAACAGTATCCTTTTACTACATGTTTACTACTAACTACATCTGTTATTCAATAATTAGAGAGTTTTGGGATCAGAATGTATTCAGTGATAAAGGACTAATTTTCTATTCAGTCATTCTTTTCAGGTTTTCTGCCTCAAGATTAGCTGAATTCTGTGTGTATTTGTTCTAACTTAATTCTTGATGTTCTGCAGCTCTGCTCGTCTTCCTCTACACATTACATAAATATTCATATGCTGACAAACTATATTTACTATAAAGTTGAGTCAAACTGAATTAACTAGCTCACCTGATTGGCTGCACCGTCACCATAGAGACAAACACAGAGCTCGTTTTTACCCTGGTACTTGCAGGCTAGCGCCACACCTGCTCCAAGAGGAACCTGGTAAAATGCAGTTCAGATATCAGAACAAAAACAGAGATGATTGACATACTACACCTTGAAAGATATATCAGATTTTTGTCATTGATACATTGATATTTGTCAATAAGGAAGATCGGTATAAGCAAATTGTTAGTAATATGTGATATATCAGTGTATCTGTGTATAGGTGTAATATATACAGTAAACCCCCACTTTAATGCGGATCAGCAGTCACGTTTTTAGTAGGGCTGCATGATTCAGAAAACCTCACGATTCAATTCGATTTCGATTCTTGGGCTCATGATTCGACTCAAAACCAATTCTCTACTGAAAAACGATTCTCGATTCAAAACGTCCATTATTTTTTTATTTCCATCAGTCTGACAGGAAATACAGTCCTGGGATCATAGTTAAAGTCGCAATACAAAAATATAAACTGTTGCAAATATCAACTGCAAACCTTCAAAACTGGTTTGATAAGTACCGCGCCCAAACATAAACCCTGCACGAGGACGAGGGGGGATGGGGACGAGGCCCGCGTGTCACAGCGTTTCTCGTGGCAATATATACATTTTCATACATTTAAGTGCTAGATTATTAAGAAATTTTATAACATAAATATTAATGTAAGTTCAGCCACATTTCGATATAAAAAAAAAATCACTATAAATGTTTTTGTACTGTCCAGAGAACACAAAGAATGCGCGTCTTGGGATGGTGAAATATCACTGTACTCAGAGGCGGGAGGTTTAAAGGAGCTATTTATTTCTCCTTGCTTCTGATTGGCTGCTGCCCTGTGACGCTGTGGCAGTCCAGAATTTCCCAATGGAGCGTCTCGAGTGTTCTCGTTTTTCATTTTATTCTTCTTAAAGCCCTGTATATTTTTTTTACTGTAAATTAAATGAATTTATTACTGTATTTACCTGCTTATACCAAAGAAAACACACGTGCATGAATTACAGTACAGTCTATACAGGGGTAACGTCGGTATTTTAATTCTAGCACTGCAGGAGTTCAGAGTAAACTGTATAGTACGGCTACGGGTTTACCTTTACATTTTCTTTCAGGGTAATGTATTAAGCTGTGTTTAAAATTACAGTGTTTTGGGGTCATAGTTAGGGTTTACACTTTAAAAATAGGCATTTTAGGCAATTTTTTGCAACAACACGGTTTTTCAGTACACGCGGGTGCCAGAGATGTTCACAAGTCATTTTTCCCCAAGTCCAAGTCAAGTCTCAAGTCTTTGTGCTCGAGTCCAAGTCAAGTCT
>JBBIGA010035972.1:0-13649 GCA_037576975.1 Alestes dentex | reverse complement strand
GCAGCTTCAGTGTGAATGGAAGTGGTTACCAGTGAAGGAAACTAACCTTCGCGGGGCTCTGAGAGGTGAGTTTATGAGTAGATGGAGAGATGGAGATTAAATGGAAACAAATGGAGACAAGAGTGAGATAACAGAGAGAAAACAGACAGCTGTGAATTGACAGTGGTCAGTATCATGGAAACATCTATCAGACATAGATGTAGACACACAGAAATGGCACAGAAACACACACACACACACACACACACACACACACACACACACACAGGTACACACATCCAAATGGATACAAACCCATGAAGTCTTGGATGAGTCAGCGCAGCACTGAGCCTCTACCTGAAGATCGTTACGATCAGAAAGTGTGTATATTTAGTCCACTGTTACACTTTAAAGAGCCCACATCTTCCATTTTGTTAGTTTAGCTTCTTTCTGCCCTGATGTTAGAGTCGTCCATATCCGACATTTTGTTTACTTCTTTGAGCTCCTGGTGTAAAATCCTTGTGGGTTTATGCACTAAAAACACTAAAAAAAACTTCACACTCATGGACTGGGGGTGTTTTGAACAATGTTAATGCGCTAAACCAAACGCCTTCATTACCAAAAAGGTGAGGAAAATTAGGGCTTTCAATGTTATGATAAACAGAGACTCCGTTTGCTTTAGTGACATCACAAAAACACTGAATAAAAAAAAAAAACAGCCGTTTTTGCAGCTCGGTTTCCACGCTTGAACCGCACGGCCTGGGGGTGTTTTGAAGAAAGTTAGTGTGCTAAACAAAACCCCTTTGTTGCCAAAAGGTCTGGAAACTGTGTTTTCTCATGCCGTTGGGTCCTTTAATGACAACAGAGTTTTCAATTTGCTTTAGTGACATCACAAAAACACTGAATTCAAAACGGGCCGTTTTTGCAGCTCGGTTTCCACGCTTGAACCGCGTGGACTGGGAATGTTCTGAAGAGAGTTAACGTACTAAACCAAACACCTCCATTACCAAAAAGGTGAGGAAACTTGGGATTTTTAAATGCTATGAGGCCTTTAATGAAAACAGAGACTGTAAAGAAGTAGCATTCCTTCCTGATGACGGTTATTTTCCCCCTCATTGAAAGCTAATCTGCATGTTCAACAGGGAGCGCGGAGGCGACTTGCGTGACAAGTGAAGGGTGGCATGGCGGCGTCACTCGCTTCGGGCCGTTCTGGCAGCGCGCCATAAGCTCCCTGTTATTACCCGCCTGGAAAACTCGGCGCGTTTACACCCACAACACCAGGACACACAGAGCCGTGTTTAACAGACAATACACGCTCACTATTATGCCTTTAAGTCCGCGCTCCACTGCTGCAGGTGGCTTTGTTTACTCTTTGCGCTGCTCACCTTTCCTCGGCCTCGTAACGCCCTGGCCAGCGCACGCCTTCCAAAACTGTTTGAGTGCAGTTGCTATAACAGAAACGCAGCACAAAAGATCTACAACCTCCACTCCTTCTCGCTCTATTTAACTGTTTTTTTTTTCCCTCATCCAGCGTATCATCAGCAATCCATTCGCATCTGCCCTCGAGACTCGTCGCTGTGTGTGTGTGCATGTCCACGCTGGTCACAGCGAAATGATACAGCGTGTAGAATCGGAGTTTTCTGCGTGCTGCGCTGTTTTCTATCACTATACAAGAAGCTCCGTGCTGCAGTCATTTCTGAGCACACGGGCGGGTAATTATATCCACGCAGGCCAAATTCCCTAAAAGAAATACCACAGATAACACTATCAGGGACTGATCGACATAAGATTTCATGTAAAAAGTGTAAAAAACCCCCCCAAAACAGGTTAAACACATACAAAAGGGCGAATTTCTACTGTGTCTTTGAGTTTATGAAATTTGACCATTGAGGTTTGGCCACTGTATCAGTAAGGCACTGCTTAACTTAAACTCCTGGTGCATAAAATGAAAATCTAAAATATAAATATAAATACAAAAATGGTATTGACCAATACTGATATGACTTGTCTTCATTTCTGCCCCCTTAAAATCAGTAAAGGCCGCTAAAACGTTCAAATCGGTAAATACGTAACGCAAGACAAACAACTGTATAAATGCTTAGCACTGATCCGTCTCATCAGTTTCAGTGGAAGAATATTCTTCTTTACATGCGTTCTTGATGCTGTGACATTAAAAAAAACAAGTGTACATTAAGACGTCTTTACAAGTTAAAAGAGTAAAAGTCTTAAGAAGCAGGAATAGCTGCTTTGATTGCATTGGAATATCTCCAATCTTTTATTTATTGTCTTTTTTCCTACTATTTTAATGTTTACGGGGTTCTTAATATTTTTATTTCCTTCCTGTAAAGCACACCGAGTGACCTTTCTGTATGATAATGGGCTTTAGAAATAAACTTGGCTTGGGATTACTTCACTATGAAGCTTCTGCTTGACCTCAGCCTCACCTTTCTTGCGGCCCGAGTTTCCAAACAAATGCTGACTTTCCAGACACTGAATGTCAAAAACAAGCTTTTAGCCAAGAGGGGAGCCAAAACAAAGTGACACCATCAGTCACCAGCTGCACACGCTTTTGTGGACGCGAGTTAATAACGCTGTTTTGACAGAGGAGGCACGCGGTGTGACTGGAGAGACAAAAGAGGCGGGCTGGGTTATCGCAGGGGTGCGGCAGCGACAATTACACTCAGAAAGGTACACAGCACCGGTCAAAAGTTTAAACTCATTTAACCGAAAATAGGTTCTTATATCGTCTAGACACACAGACAGACAGACAAACACACGTCCAGACAGACAGACAGACACATAGACACTTAAAATTCAGTCAAAAATAATAAAATAAAATAAACATTAGTTCAAGAATATTTCAAGTACACATAATGCAGAATTGTATTATTTCAGATACACATAATATACATATTTATATAGACGAAATGATGTGTGTATTTATATTCATTATGTCTCTCTCTCTCTCTCTCTCTCTCTCTCCCTATATATATATATATGTGTGTGTGTGTGTTTGTGTGTGCGTATACATACATATTTAGACGCAATGAATATATAAATACACACATTATTATGTCTGCTTAAAGTAATTTCATAAATATTTAGCCACGCCCCTTGGATGCAGCCTTTACATATATATGTATATATATATATATATATATATATATACATCTATATAAACTCAAAGCTACATCAAGACAAAAGGGTGTGGCTCCCTTCAAGAACCTAAAGAAGACAGTTTGAAATTGTCTGGAGTCTCATTTTTAGAATATTGATCGTTTCAACATTAGACTAAAACAGTTAAACATAAAGAAGAACGTTCCGAGTGGGTGTGGCCAAACGTTTCGACTGGTGTTGTGTGACTGTGATCATGACTGTGGGAAGGGAAAGTGTATGAGAAGAGTGAAAGAACGCCCTCACAGAACAAAACAGGAAAAAAAAAATCACCGCCCCCCTGGGGAAAAGGTCTCTTACCTCGAACATACAGGTTGGCGGGTGCCGAGTATCGAGTTCCGATGCTGTTCATCGCCACACACTCATACTTGCCCTGGTCGGACTCGTCACTGTTCTCAATCTGCAGAGCTCCTGAGGAGGGAAAAAGATGAAATGAGATGTAAAAAAACTAAATAAATAAATAAATAAATAAACAAACACACATAAAATGAATAAATCTCCAGACACAACCGCATACAATCAGCAAACACTCCCTGTTTAAATGTCAGACAGATTTTGCAGAGTTTATGATATATTTTTTTTGCCTACTAAGGTGTTTGCGTGAAGCTGAATTTGCAGCTTGTCTGTGTCCACAAATCAACAAATATCTGCCTCACAGCGTCAGTGTGGGAAAAAAAAGCAAGCGCCACACTAATGTCAAGCCCATGACTTACGGTCAATTAGCTCACAACACATAACGTTACTGATGACAGCTTTTAATGCACCAGACTCCAAAAGGACTTACTCGACAAAATGCCAGAAAATGCCAAAGCTAAACAGCGGAAAGGTTTTTGTTTCAACCGTCTCACTTATCGCCACCGACACAACTTTGTTTTTTTATTCAGCTGATCTTAATGACACCATCTGGGCCCACACTAACCACACAACACTTCGGGTACGACTGTCAGACGGACTTCATCCGCCAACCGTTTATTAAGGAGCATTCAAGGACATGCTAAGAAACTGAGACTGTCTAGTTCAGGACATCACAGTCCAGTTCAGTACAACACAGTCCAGTTCAGTACATCACAGTCCAGTTCAGTACAACACAGTCCAGTTCAGTACATCACAGTCCAGTTCAGTACATCATAGTCCAGTTCAGTATATCACAGTCCAATTCAGTACATCACAGTCCAGTTCAGTAAATCACAGTCCAGTTCAGCACATCACAGTCCAGTTCAGTACAACATCACAGTCCAGTTCAGTACATCATAGTCCAGTTCAGTATATCACAGTCCAGTTCAGTAATCACAGTCCAGTTCAGTACAACATCATAGTCCAGTTAAGTACATCATAGTCCAGTTCAGTACATCACAGTCCAGTTCAGAACAACATCACAGTCCAGTTCAGTACAACATCACAGTCCAGTTCAGTACAACATCACAGTCCAGTTCAGTACAACATCACAGTCCAGTTCAGTACATTTACAGCCCATTTACATCCCACCGATAACCTCAGAACATCACAGTTCAGGTCAATACACCACAGTCCAGATCAGAACAACACCACAGGCCAGTTCAGCATAACATAGTCCAACTCAGTACAAAAACACAGTCCAGTTCAGTACATCACAGTCCAGTTCAGCACATAAGTGACTTCTGGTTCCATTCACCACCGCTGTAAAGAAATCCGAGTCTTTACAGCGACCCAGTCCCATTCTGAACAATTGTGTTTTCACCTTAATGATTTAATTAGGCAGATTTTTTAATAGCTCGACCCCTTTAGCCCTTTAGCAACCTCACATGGTTTTAGGCATGTGGTTTACCCAATGCTAATCAATGCTAATAAGCTTCCACTACTTATTAACTTAATTAGCCTTGTAGCTCCAGCGCAAGATTAAAGAAGTGAATCCTTCAGACACCAAACATATAAGGCTAAAACTGGATAAACCTGACTTAAAAAAAAAAACAAAACTATTTCTTCATTTTGGTAAAATAACACTTGTCTCCAGCCCACTCTGTCCAAAGTCGAGGGGGGGGGGCGCTGCTTGTTGCCCAGGACTGAGTCTCTGCGGCCGAGGGAATAACACACCGTTACTCACTCTGCACTCAAGAGAAACTGATTGGTGGTGTTCCCCATTCTGACAAGCAGCAAATTACTAATCAATTCCGAGATTGCTCAGCACTGATTGCCATCGCCTCTCGCTCTTGACAACACATTTGGCCCGAGTGGCCCCGCCGCAAGGACGGAATTGAAATAAAGAACAATATGCAATCGCTTCGGAGGAACTAATGGGGAAGTCATTACTTCACACCCTTTTGATTTTTACCTAGGAAAAGGGGTTTGGCGAATTCAATCACACGCCGCCACTGAACACTGTATTTAAAAAAAAATAATGAAAGGCTTGCATTTGATCCCAATTAACCATTCCAATTACACCATGGCTCCGCCAAAGTGGTCCATTCCGAGACTTCTATTTAGTGCCTGGTAAATCTGCCGGGCCACAGGAAGAGTGACGTTCCGCTTTCGGAAGGTAAAACGCATCGAGAATAAATTTTGCTGGAGGACGTATGGAGTGGAAACAGGCTGAGCTCCATTAGCTGAAGGACACACACACATTAAAATGAGTGTAACCGTGATTAGGATGATCGTGAGGAGGACGGAGGGATGTTGAGGATGGAAGAGACACACGATTGCACTCTTAACCTTTCTTTTCTGGAAAGAAACCCATTCTCGACAAAATGACATGAGCAAAGAACACAATTCCATCACAGAAAAATGAGGTGTAATGTGCACCAAGAGTGAAAGGAGAAATCAAGTTCAATAGTAAGCAAATGCATTAATTAACTAATTTAAGAAACAAAAACAAGCTAACATATCTCACAGTAAGGCTAACAGCAAAAAACTAGCAGGATGAGAACCGACAAGTCTGTGCTACGCAAACAAAATGCAGAAAATTAGCTGCTGTTTTTTGGTCGCACTTTATAGAAAACTGGTAGAAATTACATTCAAAATGAGCAAAACTTAACACAAAACTGTAATGTATTACCATTTTTGTTTAAGTAAAAAAAAAATCACATTGTAAGGATAGAGCTGATATAGCTTTGCTGTTGTGTTATAGGGCTAGCTAGCATTAGCATGTAGCAAATTCTGCTGTTGTTTCTAAATTACATTTTGTAGGCAGAGCATGAATGGGTCAGTTATAGTCATGCTAGAGTAAAGTGGCCCCTTATAGTCACACATGAACACAGTGTGAACAGTGTGACATTCTCTCTTTGCATTTAACCCATTCGGCAAGTGAAGCAGGGGGCAGCCGGGAACACAGCGCCCGGGAACGGTACCTTGCTCAAGGGAACCTCAGTGGTACCACTAGCAGTCCTGGGATTCAAACCCACAACCTTCCAATCGCAGGAGCAACTCCCTAACCACCAGGCCACCAGCCGCCCCTAACTGGATGCTACTAGTTTGGTGGCTGGATGTATTCCCATCAGCAAGGTTTGCACATCTAAGCTGAAAAAGTGCTGCTAAAGTGAAACGTAGGCAGGTGGAGAGTCTTTCTGTTCCCCCATATTTTCTCTCTTACTCGCCAATTCCCAAACCTCCGTACGCTTCTCTTCTCAGCAACTCCTCTAAATCCAGTGAACTCACGAGCTTTAGCCCAAGCAGAGGACTTTAATATTCCGCCTCTACCAGACGTGCCTGTTTTGTAAACCAAACGAGTGAGACCCCCCCTGAGAGAACATAAGACCGTTGTAATCCACCATTAGTAAAGCAGGCTACTGGGCTGTTCCAGGTTTGCTCTACCTTTCCAGCAGTTTCTTTCTAATAACGGCGTGCGGAGGGAGCCACCGGGGGCTTAGACAGCCGCCTGCCGGGAAAGATAATGTGTTTTGCTACCTGGTGTGACCAAAATAGGGAAGATACACGCTGTTCATCTCTGGCAAGTGAAGAAATCAGTCGAAAGCAGCAGGGTTACGCACTAAATTTGATTTTAAATGCCAATGCTAATTGCTAGACGCTAATGCTAATCTTTTTATTAGCAACTGGAGTTCCTAACTGATTTCTCGTCAAGAGGATGTGATACAACGGTACTTCATTTAGGTACTTTTTGATTTTAATATCAGCGGAGCTGGATTCGCAGACATATTTCCTTCCAAGGGCAGTTATTGTGCGTGGTGTCAAAGTCACAGCGCTAACGAACAGGGCCGCGGCCCGCCAGAGCATGCCGGAGCCCGCCAGAGCCCATTTCAGCAAATCACATGCAAATTCAGTCATTTAAATTCCATCACACAAGGATCCGGATACACAAGTGCTCTCTAGAGAGCGGGTCTGGACGACCAGCCGGGATCTGTAGTTCAGCGTCTGAAGTTTGATTCTTTGGTGTTGTAACAGAGGCACGAGGCTAATGATGCTAATGAGTCATGGTAGCTCACACCAATTAGCGTCATGCTACCCGCCTCAACTAGGCTTGGTAAAAATTCTTCTTCTTTTTATTTTTATTTAAACTGCACACTAACACAGAGCTAAACCGGGTTTGGCAATTGTGTGTTTATTTACTTATTTAATAAATAAATACACAATAATGACGTTTATAAAGTTTGTAATAAACAAGAATAAAGTTTAAAGTTTGCTTCTTTAGTTTCGTACTGGTACTGCCAGACTAATGACAAAGTTATGGTAGCTCATAGCGCACCAATTAGCATCATGCTAACTGCCTTGACTTCTTGTGGTTCTTCTTCTTCATCTTATTATTATTATTATTATTATTATTATTATTACTATTATTATTATTATCATCTAAAATGCACACTATCATAAAGGTAAATAGACTACAGTTAAGAAATTCTCTGTTTATTCTGTCTGTCCGTCTATTGACCTCTATATATCCTTTTTTAATATAATCAATAAAATTTGTAGTTAAATAAACTATGACCTAAAGACAGAATCTGTCCCTCATTACGGCTGATACTATTGTTTTACGACTTTAGTTCATGTTTATACATAACAATGAGTCGTACAATGTCGGAAACCACAGAAGCAAGTCTGTTAGAGACTTCTGAACTCTTCCACATGACATGAGGAACTGCTAGTTGGTGGTATAAGCTACATTAGCTGCATTAGCAAAACTGAAGAAACAAACTTCAGACACCAAACGGCTACTCTGCCACATGCGGCGTAGACTGCCTCAGGTTTAGGGTTTTAGTACATTAAGGCCATTACAAAGACGTGAACCTTTGGTTGTTCTGTTTTTTTGATGTCTCTCAACACCTCAGTGCACCAAAACGTGCTGCGCTGAATTGAATTTCCTGTGCACATCATCTGCACATGAATAAAACATCCTGCATCTGCACAGATGTGGAGCAGCCTAAGCCTTTCCTCCGGTAAAGGTAATGTTGCTGCAGCGAAATAACGACTGCAGATGGGAGTGAAAATGGAAATACCGCTTCCCGAAACGGGAGCAGCTGAAGAAACCGTGCAAGTTCTGAGTAACTTAGAGCTTCTTAGGCCACCCTGCTTCTATCACCATAGGAAATGAGGCTCTATTCCTGTCTTTTGGACCTTTTTGGTCGAAAATAAAAGGCTCCACAAAGAGAGGTGTGAAGCCACCCAGGAGCCGAACCAACGCAGCTGAATGAAATGAAACCCAAAGAAAGAGAATTAATAACTATATGTAAAATGACTGAGTAAAAAAGTCCATGAATTTACTTACTGATATTTGTAGTAACGCATAGCGCTCAAAACAGTCCTCGTGTTTACTCACTCTGGACATATATATCTGCGCTGATATAATGCATTTTATCCATGTTGGAAATTACTGACACGCCTCAGGGAAGCCAATTCAACACGTTCAGCACGTTTTCTTTGTGTGTTTTTCAGTGTGTTTAGTGAAAGAAAATGAAGGACGAAGATGGTTGAGAGATGGTGTTCACACTCATCAGGCAAGAAACGATGGCAGTGAACGGGAAGATAGACGTGGGGGGGGGGTGGATTTTGGGTTCTGAGACACCGTCCAGCTCTCTTACCTCGGATTGGCGTCCCCCCTAGGCCGAGTAAACAGAACGCAAAACAAAACGGGAGAGAAGCATTAGTAGAGGACAGAGAGACAGGCGAAGAGAAACAAAGAGCAATAGGAGGGTTGGGGGGGGTTAGACTGAGTGTAGTGGAAATAATCTTAATTAAACACAGAGAGAAGCTGTGTGAGAGCGGCACTCGGGGGGTTAGTAGAATGTAGCTTCCTGCGTGATTTGGGACAAAAATCTGGAACATAAAACGGCAGTTTAATTGTGTGGTGGTAATACAGTCACTTCCAATGGAAAATCAAAGAACATCTGCACAGCTTGGAAAACAAAACACACAGAACCCCAAAAGGATACGAAACACCACTCAGGCATCTCTGAAACATAACGAGAGTGTATTCTGAATCCTGTCTGGTCACAATGTCAGGCAGAACGCATTATAATAAAAACAATAATCACTGTTTTTCATCCAGTAGTTTTGTGATGTAGTTTTGCTGAAAAACCTTATTATTATTATTATTATTATTATTATTATTATTATTATTATCTGAAATTTACACGAATCCATTAGCAAATAACTGATAGATAGGCAGATAGGCAGATTGACAGATCGACAGATTGACAGACAGACAGACAGATAGGTAGGTAGATAGATAGATAGATAGATAGATAGATAGATAGATAGATAGATAGATAGATAGATAGATAGACAGATACATAGACAGATAGATAGACAGACAGACAGCTAAATAGATAAATAGACAGACAGACAGATAGATAGACTGATAGATAGAAAGATAGATAGACAGACAGATAGAAAGATAAAGCATTATTTCATATTTGAAAGTTCTTATTTAGTATTTGTAAATGTTATGGCTAATAATGAATTAATAAACTGGCAAAGAAATATTTTAATAAATAGGCTACATTGCAACATTGTTTATCTACATGACTAATACTATTACGTATATTATAGCTATTATTATCTGGGCGTTTACATTTCGTTGATCCTGGTAAATAAAATAAAATACGAGCATTTTATTTTAAAAACATGACGTTATTATTACCAATTTCATTTTTAAATGTATCTTTTAAACGTAAAGTTATTTATTGTGATCTCTGAAAACTCTGAAGGGCAGAGCTGGCAGAGCCTCCGAGTCCGACAGAGTGAAACTGGTATAAACTTGTTTTGTTTTTTTTCATTATAATCGTGTGTTGAGTTGTTCTTAAGTGAAGCCCTACAGCAGCACTGTGCTCCTCTGGCATCAGTCCAGCTCTGAAAAAAGCAACAGGTTCTCCAGAACTCTTATTCCGACTAAACGTAAGAGAGTTCAAAGCCGGTGCTGACGTCAGATCATGTCTGTGATAAACAGTCATTTGGCAGGACACATGTCAATCAACAGTCCTCCCACGTCTCTGATTCAAAAGCGATGGAAGAGAACTTGCCAGGATGAGATCCGACGAGAAGAAACTTCTCACGGGAGGCCCCTTAAGTTAAAGAAGACCGAGCTGTTCGCTAAATGAGGTGGATTTAGTGGAGAAGGATAAATCTGAAGTCAGTCAAAAGCCACTAATCTGGCCCAGGCCAGCTCAAGCCCATCCATCTGACTCTGGGTCAGCCGGAGCCATCCATCCATCACGAGGGTCCGCGGCGTCTATAGAGCGGGCCATTGATTTGCTGTGGGCTGCCTGGAGAACTCCTTCAGAGGTGATTGCAATTATCCAGGCTGTTTTCTTGTTTTTCGAAAGGATTAAGCCTCATTTGACACTAAGAACGTGACGTGATGTTTCCCTGAACCACAGCCAGCGGCCGCAAACAGGTAGACGAGCTCTCTATCGGCATCCATCCCGTCCAGCCCTGTGACAGATCTATCCTGAGATGTCACACTCGCATGGTTTTGGCTGGTGTCATGGTTTTGGCGGCGTTTCCTCCAGTGGGAAGTTGCTTGAGCAGTTTGAGCGTTGAGTGCACTTTATATTTTCATCCTAAATGAAGTTCCAATTAAAAAACAATGATACATTTTAAATAGAACTAGTGCTAGAACTACTAAAGAAATAGTCTTGGATTGATATCAGCACTTTAATGAAATATGCAGTTGGCCAGTGTTCAATACCAATGGCAAAATCCATGGTGTAGCATAATCTCATGTTGATTATTGAGATTATAGTACAGTTTTTTAAATTTATTTTAGATTTTTGAATCAGCGCTGTTGCACGTAAATGCTTCTATAAAACGAATTGTGATGTTTACACTGGAAACATTAAGTCTGACCATCATGTCAAAACACAATCGAGTCACAGAACAAGAAAATTAACAGCATGTCAATTTACATTCGTGTAACAATTAAATGCCACATCAGCAGCTCCCAGCAGATTAAAAACACAAACTGAAACTGAAACATTGACTGAAACCTCAAGCTGTGCAGGCGTTTCCACTTAAACCCTCTCATTTTGGTGAATGTCATACAGCTCGCCTTCCTCCACGTCATCGATTAGTTTCTCTTCATCTGTTTAAGGCTTACAATTACAAAACATTTCACATCGTTATTTTTTTTTATATACATAAAAATACATTATTTTGTTTCCCACAGGCAGAATGGCTACCAGGGGAAAAGAGAAGATGTTCTGGTTTAAAGTGAATGAAAATGATGCTGAACTATGCAAAAACAAGAAGTATCCTTTCTATTTTAGCTATGTTATTGTCATTTTTGGTATCGAAACAGACAGAAAAGAACCTGAAGGGAATGAAAATCATAATTCAGTCCAAAACTGTGCAAGTAATTTCACTCCATTGTCAACGACAAAACGACCGCTATCATCTGCAATCTGTAAAGAGTTGAAGTGCTAAAGTGAAAGCAATAAAAATCAAAGTAACATATTTAAACAAGCAGGGTGGAAGTTGAGCAGGCGGTTATGGGCCCCGCTGCGGAGGATCTATATCTGAGACGCTGGAGTTGAGGGCGTAATGAGTTGTGAGGGACAGAAGAGCGTTATCCTGCGCCTGAAGAGGTTTAACGCTCACCTGAGCGGAGCTGCTTGATTCGCCCGTTGCTGCCGTTGATGTCGACGGGCAGGAAGTCCTTGAACCAGGAGATTTCGGGGTCGGGGTGGCCGCTGGCGGCGCAGAGCATGGTGGCGGTGCGCGTCCGCTCCACGACTTTCAGCTGAGGACCCATATCGATGTTGGGAAAACCTGAAGGAACCTCATTCTCTGAAACAGAAAGAAAACAAAGAGTTTAGAGAGGAAAGCAGAACAATATGTTGTTCGTTTATCGTTATCAAGATAAGCATAATGTGACCATTCTGTCATATGTGAACACATCACAGCGTGAAATTCTTCCTCTGTATTTAACCCATTCAACATAGCGCCCGGGGAGCAGTGTGTGGGGACGGTACCTTGCTCAAGGTGCCACTAGCAGTCTAGGGATTCGAACCCACGACTTTCTGATCGCAGGGCGAACGCCTTAACCACTAGGCCACCAATATCAGCCTTTGCAGAAGAACCCAGTATGCCCTGATTGGTCAGAACCACCACAGAAACTCCTCTAAAACAGTAAAGTAATGATGAATGATTTGCATACCGACTTCTCTGAAATAGAAAGAAAACAAAGAGTTCAGAGAGGAAAGCAGAACAATATATTGTTCGTTTATCGTTATCAAGAAAAGCGTAATGTGACCATTCTGTCGTACGTGAACACACCGCAGCACACAGTGTGAAATTCTTCCTCTGTACTAAACCCATTCAGCCAGGAGCACAGCGCCCCGGGAGCAGTGTGTGGGGACGGTACCTTGCTCAAGGGTACCTCAGTGGTGCCACTAGCAGTCTTGGGATTTGAACCCACGACTTTCTGATCACTAGGCCACCAGCTGCCCCTAATATCAGGCTTTGCAGAAGAACCCAGTATGCACTAATTGGTCAGAACCCCCAGAGAAACTCCTCTAAAACAGTAAAGTAATGGTGAATGATTTGCATACTGACTTTTCTGAAATAGAAAGAAAACAAAGAATTTAGAGAGGAAAGCAGAACAATCTATTGTTTATTTATCATTATCAAGATATCAGGCTTTGCAGAAGAACTCCATACGCGAATCAATCGAGATTACTGTACTGGGAGCATCCCAACCAGTCCCAGTTCAGTGGATCACCAGAACAATGCCTTGATTGGTCAGAACACCCATAGAAACTTCTCTTAAACCGGGATCGGTTGGGATGCTCACAGTCCAGTAATGGCGATTGATTAGCATACTGAGTTCTCTGAAACTGAGAGAATACAAAAGGCTCAGACAGAAAAGTTCAACAGTATATTGTTCGCTTATCGCCCTCAAGATATCAGGCTTTGCAGAAGAACTCCATACACGAATCAATCGAGATTACTGTACTGGGAGCATCCCGACCAGTCCCAGTTCAATGGATCACCAGAATAACGTGGATCACCAGACGAGTGTTAGATATTTAAGGAGCTATTAAGTGCTGAAACAGTAACGAGTGCATTTAAAGTTA
>JBBIGA010035951.1:0-13650 GCA_037576975.1 Alestes dentex | reverse complement strand
ACACACCTGTGTACAGAGAGACTGTCCGGCTCGGTTGGCTGCTACAGATGTTGTTGGTTGCCGTGACGACCACGCTGTACGACTGACCGCAGGTCAGGTTAGCAATGCTGCAGCTGGTCCCGTTACTAACGCACTGCGACCTCTGACCCTGGGTATTCATGACAACGGCGATGTAAATCTGTGCTCCAGCACTGGGGGACCAGGCGATGTCCACAGAACTTGCGCCACACCCCCAAGACACAGAGACATTGGTGGGCACACAAGGCACTAGGCAGAGGCAAAAACACTCCGTGACTAAGTGGGTTTAGATGCTAAGATGTGGAATGAGCAGCACTGTCTGTGTGTGCACACTCAGATACGCACACATTTTCAATGTTCTCTTGATTTTCTTAGTGAAAACATTTTAAACTTAATTTAGCATATTAGGAATAAAAACCCGATAAGAAGCTCATGGCAGATATATTTAGTTTTTACAATAATTCAGTAAATAAGTTGTTCCCTGTAAAGAATGTGCACCTATTTTCACTTACATTTACAGCATTTATCAGACGCTTTTACCCAAAGCGACTTCCATTCCCTAACTACAGGGGGCAGTCTCCCTGAAGCAACTTGGGGTTAAGGGCCTTGCTCAGGAACCCAGTGGTGGTATGCTGAAGGCAGGTTTTGAACCCATGACCTCTTGGTCCAGAGGCAAGTATCCTACCCACTAGGCTCCACCACACCCCCAATCAACAAAACATGTAATTTGTGTGTGTAAACTTCTGCACTGCCTCCATGAGCTTGCCTTTTCCCTCAGTGCATTGTGGAGCTAGCAGCACTGTTCTGACACACTTCTATCATCTCCTGCATAAAGTTTTTAAAAATTATTTGCTACAGAAGCTCTTCTGTGGGATTGGACTAGGCGGGCTGTCCTTTTGCTCCTTCACGCATCAGTGAGCCTTGGGCACCCAAGACCTGTTCCTGATTAACCGTCAAAGTCCCTCAGATCCTTACTTTTGCCCATATTTCCTGCTTTCCTGCCTCAAGCCTTTAGCATTCAATTGTTCTGTCCTCCGGGCCTAAAGGGCAGGCTGTGGGGAGTTATTGGCTGGTCTTTAATAAAAGAGGAAGCCAGAGCTAGGCAGGGAAGATTGAAAGACTGGTAAAAGGCTGTGGTTGAGTGTGTTTTACTTTTATATACAGTTTTGTACAGTTCTCCGATAGGGAAGCTGGCACAGTTTATCTATGCCTAAAGCCATCTTCTCCGGACTGTATTATTTGTATATATGGCGCTTTAATTAGGGCTGCAACTATCGAATATTTTTGGAATCGAGTATTCTGTCGATTTCTCCATCGATTAATCGAGTAATCGGATAAATCATACTTTTGTGTTTTTAAACAACTATATCAGTAGTGTGTTATGCAACATGAAAGGCCTCTTAAAATGAGCAAGCAATTGGCTGTTATTCCTCACAAAAAGGTTTTTATTCAAACTCAACACTAAACAGAACTAAACCCATTTAATGAACCTTTCTGTGAAACATTTATGATGTACATGAAAAAAAACCTATGAAATACAGCTTCACAAACACAGGTTAGCCTACTTGTCCTTGGTTTTATCTTAATAAAAAAAGGAAAAAGGGGTGCACCCCCTGTAATAAAGTATTACTAATAATCCAGCTTAAACAGTCCAGTTCAGTCTGCAGCTGTATCCAGGTGAGGTCGGTAGGTAGAGCAGAGTTAAACTGCAGCACCGGAACTGAAACATCCTCACGTGAGCTGAACTTCTCCACGCGGCGCGGAGCCTCTACAAGGTCACGTGTTTTTACGATCGCTAACTGATATGAACACTAGCGCTTGTTAGAGCGTGCAGTATGAGCATCTGTCCCTCCCTCTCGCCCCCGCGCACGGTGCACACACACACACACACACAGACACACACACACACACACACACACACACACACACACACACACACACTGAAAAGTTCCATCTCAAAACACGCCTTCCCCATACATAAAAAAAAAAAGAATTTGCCTCGAACATTTTTTGTAATCGAATTATTCAAGTTATTCGAATAATCGTTTCAGCCCTAGCTTTAATTAAAGGTATAAAGCAACGCTGGTGTCTCTGGTGGTATTTTCCTTTCCCTTTCAATTCTGTTAACGGCTTTGTGCTATTATAGTTAGTCCGAGGTTTGTCACATGACTGTTCACTTCCAGCATTAAGTGTTCCACCCCTTGACAGGTGCCACTGTAACAAGATTATATTATTTACTTCCCCTGTTTGTGGTATTAATGTGATGGCTGATCGGAGGATATGTACACATTTAAAAGTTTTCAACTGGTTAAAACCAATTTTGTCACACATGCATAAGCAAAATTATTCTGATGTGATTGTAACAACAGTGTGTCCATTTGTGCTCACCTTGGTTCACTGTAATCTGCTGACTGAGCACAGACCGGCAGGTTCCACGAGTGGCCTGTACCACCACACTGTAGGCCTTGCCACAGTCCAGCTGTCCCACACTGCACAGGGTTCCAGTTGATTTACAAAAGACTGGAAGTCCTGCTCCAGACCACGCCATTGCTGTGTAGTTCACTCCCACAACTGAACTGTTCCACCCCACTGTCATTTCACCTGACGAACAGTTCACTACACCCACCACCTGCTGCGGAGCACAGGGGACTACAGTGGAACACAGAAAGGAAAAACAATCAGAATGCAAGCCATACAACACAGAGACGTCAGAGGCTGGACACGCATTTGAAGAACAGAACAAAGATATTTATTTACATTAATTCAACACTTGTAATGTAACATCCGTAAGATTTCAGATTCTGATAACAAAACTGTGTAATTAAATCTATAATCAACAATAATGGTATGTTTATACACAAGTTAAATGTTTTATTTTAAAAAAAGCAATGAAAATCTGGTAGTTTGTGTCTCTGTTAAAGTAAAATGCCCAGAGCAAAGTATGCTATACGAGGCTGGTACAGTACGGAGGCACAACAGTTTTGACGGAAATGGACGAAACTGGAAGTGTATCTGCTCTGTTCTGAAAATATTATACCAAAAAGTTTTCAGGGACTATAAAATGCTGTTCAGGATAGGGTTGGCCCAGCTCATTAAAAGTAATTAATAGACTAAACATTTACATGTTACATATTTACAGTTATCTGTATGTCACGTGTGGCCAGTGGATGTATATGTGTGTGGGTAATGGTGTGGGTAATGTTACCAGACTCCATCTGAATGGCTGGGGAGGGCAGGCTGCTGCAGTTTGTGCCGTTTTGTGTGACTGTAATGTTGTAGATGTGTCCGCAGCGCAGGCTGGCGATGCTGCAGTTGTTGCTGCTGGTGCTGCAGTTGAGCATGACTCCTTCATTATCCACCATCAGAGCAGAGTACGAGCCTCCGGCCTGCTGGCCCTGCCACTGCACCGTCGCTGTGTTCAACTCACAGTCCTTCACAGCCTGTACATTCACTGGAGCACAGGGGGCTTCGTGAAGGAAGAGGGGAGAAGTTAGGATATGGGGAAAATAAGCACTGGAAAGGTGAGTGAGTTTTGGAGTTTAATTAATAGACCATTTTGAGGTTTGTGGCCAAAATTAAAATCTTATAGGGTACCTAACAGAGTGGGATATCTCTAGGCTGGATAACCTAAGGCCTTGAACCTGAGGCTTATTATTCAGCCATTTCTTTTCTTTCAGTAACGCCTATGAATTATAATGACTATGAAACTAGTATGTACAGTTGTGACCAAACATTTCGAGAATTACACAAAAATCATTTTTCACAAAGTCTGCTGCTGTCAATAAACCTCTGGGCCAAATTCGTACTGATGGCAGTCAGGATAAATAATGCCTGGAGTTTGTCAGAATTTGTGGGTTTTTCTTTGTGCACCCGCCTCTTCTTTTTGCAGAATGTCAGTCTGTCCTTGATGTTTTTCTTGGAGAGAAGTGGCTTCTTTGCTGCGCTTCCTGAACCCAGGCCGTCCTCCAGAAGTCTTCTCCTCACTGTGTGATCAGATACCCTCACACCAGCCCGCTGCCATTCCTGGGCAAACTCTGCATGGGTGGTGCCCTGATCGCGCCGCTGAACCACCTTCAGGAGACGGTCCTGACGCTTGCTGGACTTTCTTGGGCCCTCAACAACTGCACCTCTCTCCTTGAAGTTCTTGATGATCCGATTAATGGTTGAATTAGGTGCAATCTTACTCGAAGCAATATCCTCGCTTACTAAGCTCTTTTTGTGCAAAGCAGTGCTTACTGCATGTGTTCCTTGCAGGTAACCACAGTTACCAGAGGAAGAACAACGATTTCAAGCATCACCTTCTTTTAAAGTGTCCAGTCTGCTATTCAAACTCAGTCAGCCTGACAGAGTGATCTCCAGCCTCGTCCTCCTCAACTCTCCCCTGTGTTAACGAGAGGATCACTAAAATGATGTCCTTTTGTGGCAGAGCTGGAAATGGGACCAGGTGATTACATTCTTGTTTATGGCAAAGAGAGACTTTGCAATTAACTGCAATTCATCTGATCACTCTTCATAACATTATGGAGTGTATGTAAATTGCCATCATCAAAAGTGAAGCAGCAAACTTTTTTGTGAAAATTAATATTTTGGTCATTCTCAAAACATTTGGCCACAAGTATGAGGATAAAGTACTAAAGTGTGGGGCCACATAGAGGGTCTTATTTTCAAGGCTTACATTAAATAGTCAATATCCTACCAGTCTGTGCGATAACATGCTGGCTGTCAGTGCTGTTGCAGATGAAATTGGTCGCCATGACATAAGCCTCATAAACTTGTCCACATTGCAGACCCATTATCTCACACTGCGTGTCCATGGTGCTGCAGGAGCGAATCGAACCGTTCGGAAGAATAGCTTTAGCCGTGTAGAAGATGGCGTTGTTACTGGTCAGCCAGCTGAGAGCTATCGAGAATGAGCCACAAGTGTTCAACAGAGAAACAGTCTGAGGGGCACAGGGAACTGAAGAGAAAGAGATTGAGAGAAAGAAAGAGAAAGAGATTGAGAGAAAGGTTAAAATAATAGTTCTGCATGCATAAAAATAATTTAATACATTTGCAATAATTCTTTCTTTAACTACAGTACTGTGAAGGATTATTGCCCTGGACAGCCAGGCCAGATCATGTTTCAAACTGAATGTCAAACAACTTAAAAATAACTGGAATCTTACAAATAATAAGGTTACATAATTTTATTAAGAGAACACAAAATATATCTTAATTTCAGCTACCCACAGAACAGATACTAGCGTGTAAAACGCACACAGACACTCTCTCACTTGTCTCAGCCACGCCCGCCAGCAGGAGATCGGAGGTGCAGTCATCATTGGAGGCTGTGATCCACACACTCAGACTCTGGCCGCACTTCACGCCCGTCAGTGTGCAGCTTGTGTTCCGGGATGTGCAGTTGTAGAAGTCGTCGCGGTTCCCGCGTGCCTGCACTGTGTAGTTGAGGGCTCCTGGGGCTGGGTCCCATGTGGTGACCAGTGTGTCTGACAGACAGCTCATTGATGAGGTGTGAACATTCTGAGGTAAACAGGGTGCTGAGGAAGTGGAGGAGTCAGGGTTACTAAAACGTAAGACTTAGGAATTTGTATAATTGTTTTCTTTCCATTGTAGTATTGCTTTAGTCTCCCCAGTCACTTAATTTCTAATATTTATTTTCCCAGAAGTCTTACAAGAGGGACTATGGGGACACCCTGAGGATGTGCAGTTAAACTGGTAGCTGTGTTTGAAGGATACAGGGTACCGCACACACTATGGTACTATCATTGGACCAGGTTCTCAACATATGGACACTATTCACACTATTACAGATGTCATGAATGACATAAGATGTGTTCTCTGCACTAATACACATTGTTGAGCACTTGGAAAAATACCAGGAAAAATACTTAACTCTGAAGCGCTATAGACTCTTACCTGTACTAACAGTTACTGGCAAGGTGGTCTGACTGTTGCAGCCCTGAGCACCAGAGTACACAGATCTGACAGTGAACTTGTACGTATTGCCACAGTCCGTTTGAGTGAAGCTGCAGGAAGTGTACGGTGTAACGCACTCGTCCACCAGCCCATTCGAGTCCTCAGACATGGCGATGTAATATGCCGTGTTGTTGGTGGGTGCCCACGAGAATATAATTACATTGCTGAAACACTCACGGTAAATCTCTGGGCTCCGGGGTGGGCAGGGTGCTGTTTGTGTACACAGGGGAGGGGGAGAGAAAGACAGAGTCACATTTTAGCTCAAACATAACATTCCTGGTGACTACTGAGACTCACCTACAGCTCATCTTTCGGACAATGGGGTCTGGGCGTGTTCCTCCACTTAGGAAAGGAACATCTCATTCTACACCATTTCTCACTTCAGCCCTGAGGCCTGGCTCAGTATTGCCCTCTCATAAGACACAACAGAACAGCCATCAGGCTCCAGTAACCAGCAAACAATGTCTGGGACAAAAAAAGGTCATTTCTGAATGGCCAAAAGTGGATGACGTCAAAGGTGACGGACAGAGGAAGTGAGAGAGTAAATAAGGGAGAAGTGGACAAAGAGGACTGGATCAGTCTGAAGGTGACAATGTTGCACTGATTTTAGAACATTATAATCCATTTTATACTACAGTTACGACAGCAGAATCTCACTGGCTAAGAAGTGTTTTACCCACACTACTGTACGTGATCAGCAGGTTTTTAACCATAACTACTTGCTTCACACTGATGCTAACCGCCATATCTTCTACTTCAGCACATACAAAAATTAATACCTCCAAAAACTTTTAAAAGGTTACATTTAACGTTGCAGCTCATTTGGACATATTGTGAGGAAATATGTGACAGCAAGACTGCATTAAAAAAATTTCATGTCTTCATTTGAAAAGCAAAATACTTTTTGGCAAAAAGAATCGCCAGTATTAAAGCACATTTGACAAAATTCACGACATAATGTTCCTTGTCCTTTTTCTTGTGTTCTACTGCTTAAATTCTTAAACATATATAAGTAAGTTCTATGGTTGTGTCATATAGATTTTATTCTACTGTTTTTGCTGCACTTATCTTTGTTTTGTCCACTTTCTGCTGTAACAATGCAAATTTCCCACTGTTGGACTAAAAAAGGGTTATCTTACCTTATCTCAAATAACCCTTTATAAAAATTGCTCTTTAAAAATTTACATATTGGTCGAAATATGTCACTGCTGAGAGAATAAAACCTTTTACGGTCAATATTCCACTACAGTATACATAGTTCCTCCAATCACATTTATGTAGTTCAGTTTTTTTTCTTAATAAACGACTCAAATCAAAGTCGTTTATTAAGTGTCTCAGACACTGAATTCTGCAAAGCTGGAAAGCTTTAGGTGACGTCTTCTTCTCACCTGTCTCAAAAGTGCGGCTGGCGTTGGAGATGCTCTCACAGTCAGCTATGCTGGTAATCCTGACAGTGTAGCTTTGGCCACATTCAAGTGAGGTAATCTGGCAGGAGGTGCCATTGGAGGTGCAGGACAGAGACGTTCCATTCCTGCCGCTGGCCACTGCGCGGTACAACCTGGCACCAAACACCGAGTCCCAACTCACGCTCACCATGGCACTACTACAACTGTAGTCCACTGATATGGATGTCACCGAAGCAATAGCTGAGTTGGAACAAAACGGATTATTTTTTTTACTTCAATATGTGAACAACATGACAGTTACCACAAGTGTACGTTCATAGTGCCATGAGAGTGTTTTTGTTTTATTACAGTCTTATCAGAACCATGCAACCAATACTCACGGTTGGTGGTGTAGGGGACAGTGGATGGCTCTCCAGGTTGCAGAAACATATTAATTGATGAAACGCCTATTGTGTAACTTGAACAGGGTTTGAGGTTAGCTAAATTCAGAGATGTAGCAGAGGTATTCCAAGCACTGGAAGAAAGTCTGAAGTTGTCCATCAGCGACACCTGGTAGAACAACACACCAGAGACACTGGTCCAGGTGACCAGAGCGGTGTTGTAATTTACTGTTGTTACTGTCACGACCCCTGGTGGCGGAACCACTGCAGAGCAACAAAGAAGTGAATGCGGTTGAATGAGAGGTACGTCCATTCTTGTGACTTGTATTCTGGATATTTATGAAAATTAACCTAATTAAACACTTTTACTGTTTACTGTTTACTGTTTAACTATAGGCTTAACAAATTTTATAAAACACGACTGATGCTACAATTTATCCATCTTAATTAACCACTCTGATTAGCCCAAATAATTAGTGAAACAGCTGATGTTAGGAAAAGTTTAATAAACAAAAGACAGCAAATAGACCTATATCGTGTTACTGAGGTCAGCACTGATCATTCTGGTGAGCCTCATTTCTACACAGCAACCAGTGAATGGCTAAAAAAATATATGACACTCATGAAATAAAACACTGAAGTCGTTTTTAGGAAATACTTTTAAAACTTTTTTTTCCTTTTCCTTCAATGCACAGACTTACGCGTGGAGACAGTTTTGACGGCGCTCCGGGCGCCCAGGCCGGCGCTGTTGGAGGAGAAGACCGAGCAGCGGTAGGTGGTGGCGGGCTGCAGGCCGCTCATGTTGCCGCTGAGAGCGGTGAAGGTCAGGTTGCGGTACTCGGGCTGGAACGCTCCCTCCACCACCAACACATAACTGTCCGCCCCCGCCACGCTGGACCACTGAAAGCTGATCGCTGTGCTCGATATTGCCTTGAAAAACGTGATCTGTGAGGCTGCGGGAACTGAGAGAAAGGGAAAATGATAATAACGACCTGAGTGATTTTTATTTTGTCCATGGTTCCTCACTTCGAAGGAGAAAGCTTACCTGTCAGTGCTATCTTGGAGCTGATGCACATTACATAGTAGAACTGGTAGACTTTAAGTTTGACCTGATACGCCGTGGCAGGTCTCAGCCCCTGCACCAGTTTCTCCGTGGTGGTCGCGCTGGTCTCCAGCACCACGGGCGCCAGGCTGGCGTTCACGGCCTGCAGCTCCAGGAGGTAGTTGGTGGCTCCGGGGAAACTGGTCCATTGGACGTTCAGCGCGGAGGCCGAGGGCGAGGTGATGGAGATAATGTCACAGTCTGGGGGGAAACACAACACCAGTCTAGTTTATTAGACCCAGACTAAAGCCTAAACCTCGGCTAAAAAGGATTTTCAGAGATCGGCGGAGCATGGTAAGTTATTTAAGCTCAAGATTGGGTTGATCCTCCACCAAATTGGCTGTAGTATTTTTAACATATTTAGCAGCAACCCTCTGATTTTTTCAGTCCATCATGTAAAATGTTGACTTACTTCCTTGAGCCTGCTGTACCTGAATTCAAACACAAGAAAAAAGTTCGATGTTAGTCTTTACAGAGTTAGCCTGAGTCTGAAGTGTAAATCCATCATTCTTGATGAAAAATTACCTCAGTCAGTGAGACCACTAGGAAGGAAAAGCACAATGTCTCCAAGAGGTGCATCTCTTCTAGGGTCTGTAGGGAATGAAAATGTTGGATTCATACAGATATCAGTGCACACTGAGCTCTGAAAGTGGATGCCTCTGCATCCAGGTATACCTGATCTCCAGGAACCAATCAGGGGGCCAGAAAACAGGACAGGTGGATGCCTTTAGGCCTGGTAAGGATATTACAAGGAAAACCAATATCAGGGAGGGGAGCAAACTGGCAGACTTCTAAACCTGTTTACTCCAAGGCACACAGGTTTAAGGTTGGCTTTCTTACCAACCAAATGTTTTTGCTGAGAAATATGTTTTGCCTGTAGCCTATTGGTCTAGAGAAACAGCTCCAGAAGTTTCAGAGGTCAAAACTGAAATTTGATTTGCTCATCTATGCGTATATTTATATTCTGCTGCTGGTTTTACAGGAAGCATTGCGTGACTTGTCAGTGATGCTGACATGGTGGTGTTGATTTCACTGGCTTTTAGCAAAGCTTAAAAATTATATGAAGGAACTCATTTTACTCCCTCCTCAAATACGGTCTTCCTTGCTATGGGATTCATTCTTTTAGACCATGCTACTACATTACAGAAAGAGTCTACTAGAACATACATTCAGAAGCATGCAGAATTACTCTCTTGATTGGAGCGTGTCTAGCTCTTTATACACCATACCTCCAAGCAAATAGATGATTATGGTAAGAAGTTGGACTTAAATTCAGCCTACACTACTGACTAACAATAAAGCAGAGGTTTTGGCTCATTTGTAAGGGATTAGTCTTTGAATAAACAAAGACACATTATAAAGTATAGTTAGAATGACTAATCTGTGGGCAGTTTAAAAATAATATATGCCAGCTATGTTCACATTACCCAATCATAATGTGACTGAGATGTTCTGTGATCTTTTGAAATCACATTTCTTATGTTATTCTAGATCAAGTATGTGTCCAGTCAATGGCCATGCAGCCTTAATGAGAGAGCCAAATTATTTTTATACTGTGCATGTGCATATCTTGTGTTTGTACTGAAGTCTAAATTGAAATATTTGCCAGAAAATGCTCCAGAAGCAAAAAGTAAATTGCCTTTTTTCATCAGCTGAGAGCTCAGACTAGAGCTCTTCTTTGCAGCGAAGATTTGTGCTGGTTGTGCTTGCATTTGTGGTCATTCATGACAGATAAGGATTCACTTGACATTTCTGATTAGGGTGTGTACATGTAGAAATGAGCAACCAAGACATTTTTACAGCACACATTAAAATGTGCCTGAGGTGTCCCATTTGAAAAGTGCTATTGAAAACCCACTTCTAACAATGAAATGTAGGGGAAGCAGAGCAGCCCCACATGGCCTAAAGTCACTATATCCAAATCCTAGTAATCCAACATTGTGCTGAGAGGCTGCAGAGCTGAATCTCCATCCAGTACCTTTTGGATGAGTTGGAGTGGTATTTTTGATCCAGGATTATCACCTGACCTCACTATGCTCTTGAGGCTGAATGCAATCAGATCCTCACACCAGTGTTCCAGCATCTGGTGTAAAGTCTTCCTGTTACTGCAGCCAAAGGTAAATGAACTCCCCTGACAAATACCCTTGATTTCAGAAGAAATTGTGGATGAGGAGAACTCTACAAACATTTTAGACATATGATCATATAGTGTAGATATTGATGAGCCTCACAGGTGACCACCAAGTGAATATTTCCATGTCTGACAGGCCTAGTTCAAACAGGCAGCTTTGTCAATGGTTGAATGCCGTTAAACTACCAAGCAAGTGATGGTGCCAGGTAACTAATACCAGTTTCCTGGAAGAAAAGACCATGAAACCGAGACATCCTTGAAATCACAAGTAAAATGGACGAGGAAGCTGCTGTTAAAGGAATAGTCAAATTTACAGTTGCAATTACCCCAAATGTACAGTAGTAAATCAATATTTGGATCTATGAGGCTAACACTGCTGACAAACCTTAGAAGTCAACAGTTCAAGTTGTTTTCCATTAAAATGCATTACCAAACTGTGTCCAGGGATTTATTAAGGTGGCACAGACTTGTCACACACCGCAGCACAGTGTGAACAGCATGAAATTCATCCTCTGTATTTAACCCATTCACCAAGTGAAGCAGCGGGCAGCCAGGAACGCAGCGCCCGGGGAGCAGTGTGTGGCGACGGGACCTTACTCAAGGGTACTCCAGCACTCTACAGAAACACACTCACCAAGCCTGAGAAGTAACAGATGAGTTTAATTAGGTGTGTTTGATCAGGGAAACCACCGAACTGTTTTGGATGCTGGCCCTCCAGGGTTAGAGTTGCAGTCCTGTACTAGGATCATCCAGGTCAGACCTGAACCCACTTAACCCAATGAACTGAAGCATGAATATTAGAAAAGCACAGGACAGCTATTGGCTTGACTTAAATCCGTCATTACAGAAGCCATTGGACTGTGGTTAAATTCCGTAAATAAGCGTTTGCTAAGTTAATCTGAAACTACAGTTATAAGTCTAACCACAGAGGTCTGAGAGTTAATATACAGGTTTATTCAGCTTCATTCAACACTGAACCTCATGCAATTATGCTTATATTATAAACCAATCACTGCTCTAGAAAGACAAAGTGTATAGAGACAACTTAATTTACAAATATGTTTAACAGAAGAATTCCTGAACATGTAGAGAAAGGCACCAACCTTATTCTCCAGTCAGCCATATGATACGAGTACAGCTGAACGATATTGGCTAAAAAGGGTTGCTTTGACACAATGCTGTATGTTCCTCTCCCATCAAACAGTTGACTCAGACTGTCCCTCTCGGTGCGCTTATGAAAGGATCCATAGTGGAGATGATGTAGGCATCAGTGGCAAGTAAATGAATATATTAAAGTTATATTATGGTCACCTGGAGACACGTCTACATATACAAAAATATATAGAAAGTGTTATGTAAGTGAATGTAACATCTTCCTGCAGGTTTCATTTGTAAAGAATGCAACGTTTTGAACAGTAAACTCAGACCGCACCTACAGTTTCTCTTTAGTCCTTCTCCCCTGTTTGTCTCTGAGCTGTATGAGGTATTGCAATGTTGCTTTTGTTACATCTTCCTTGTCAGGTGTCAGGTGGCATCACTTCAGGCAATGATTCATTGAAACACTTGCTCTTCAGACCTAAAGACAGGTACAAATGTAAAAGAAGTAGTTTTAGAACTGTAATGTAATGGAAAAAATGAAGTGTGGTGGGTATAGCTGCTGTATGTTCCAGGTTCCCACAGAAACCACAGCTCCTAACAATACTGAAAGCTGCTCTAATATTTTTTTCAGTGTTACAAAATATGTGTGAATGTGAAATTACCCTAAGCAGCATGTAGTATACCAGCTATTGTTTTATTTAAGTATTATTATTATTATTAGTATTATTATTATTATTATTATTATTATTATTGTTTGTCTCTGGGCCTACGAGAGTAGCAACTCCAACCACCCACCCACCTCCCCATTTTTTTGCATGCAGAAAAAGCTGTGAGCCCAATTACACTTTTCATTTTATCTTCCCTTAAAAGGATGAAGGAAAAGAATGCAAAATGAGCAACAGTCTCATCTATGCTTATTTAACATGCATATTAAACTTTATGACCCAACTGATAACATATATTGAAGTATTTCCCTCTGCTACAAACCTGGATGAACAGACTAAAAGATAGTATTGTGTTGTGATTTGTTGATATGTGTGTTACATTCTGGATTATGAACATAATCTTTCCAAACAATCAACCAAGGAGCTTACTACTCAATGAACTAATGAACTGTCCTATTTGAATGAGAAAATACCCAACATACCATTGAATTTTAATGCAAAAAATGTTTTATTTAAAGTCATATGTAGTTGGCAATGAGGCTTCAACATGTACCAAAGAATCTTATCTGCTATATCATCAAAAGGGCATACTTATGTGTCTTGAGGTTTATTTTAGTGCTGACATTTGTGTACACCCAGGACACTACTATACTCCTTTGAAGGCCTTCTACTTCGGGGGAATTCCTACAGTATTTTCTTTCAAATCTTTCGGCCATGAAAATGAACAGGAATAATGAGCAAGTATTCATTGTTGTTATGTGCTTCATTGAAGATTATAACAAAAAGGTTGAAAAAGGAAAAAATAAATGTCTCTTTAGTTTCACCACCAACTGCCCTCAGTTGTGAACAACAGTTTGAATTATGCTTTATATAT
>JBBIGA010035930.1:0-13651 GCA_037576975.1 Alestes dentex | reverse complement strand
CAAACAATCAATAAATAACATATATATAGTTAATTAACAAATAGGTAATAAATAAAATACCACTTGTCCATATATTTCATAAACTGCAGATTCAAATTCTTACTAAACACTGGAAAGGTGAACAATTGTAAATGAAAATATGTGACAAAACACCTTTATAAAATGAAAGAATACATAATGAGATTATGTATTATGATAATTTTTATGTCTGTTAGTAATTAAGTCTTATGCCAGTTTGTGTGTAAGATTTTTGATTAAGATTTAAGTTTTACGCATCCCAGGCTTAAACAAGAGGAGGAACCCTCACTTCTGAGAGGAAAAAACTAAACAAAAAAACATTCATGTTGGACAATCCTCAACTCCGGGCTTGAGTTACACCGGATGGCCAAAAGTATTGGGACGACTTTTTCAGGGTTTAGGCTAGGCCCCTTACTTCTAGTGAAAGACAATTTTAATGCTTCAGCACACAAAGACATTTTGGACAATGCCTCTAAAAGCTAGAAAGATAATACACAAAATGCTTTTGAATACGTCACATGATGCCTGAGACATTGTTCTAAGCTCAGCTTTTGGCCTTCATAAAATACATTCACAGCGGAGGCACGTGGAGTAAGGAAAACCTGTTTAGCTAAGATTTACCACTATTTTCCATCATCAACATTCCATCTAAACAGCCACTGTATGGACAGAAGTATTCGGACACATACTTCTGTCCATTTTTTAGACATTTTGGACAATGCTAGGCTTCCAACTTTGTGGACCCAGTTTGGGGAAGAACCTTTTCTGTTCCAGCATGACTGTGTCCCAGTGTACAAAGCGAGCTGCTTAAAGACATGGCTGGATGAGTTCGGTGTGGAAGAACTTGACTGGCCGCACAGAGACCTGAACTTGAATGGAGATTGCTAGCCAGGCCTTCTCGTCCAACATCAGTGTCTGACCTCATAAATGCTCTACAGAATGAATGGGCACAAATTCCCACAGAAACTCCTAATTCTTGTGGAAAGCCTTCCAAGAAGAGTGGAAGCTGTTATAGCTGTAAAGGGGACCAACTCCATGTTAAAGTCTATGGATTTGAATGCAATGTCATTAAAGTCACTTTTCCTGTAATGGTCAGACGTCCCAATACTTTTGTTCATATAGTGTATCTGGTTAACTGAGAAATCGTGCTTTCTGAAATACCTCTCAAGAACCAAAAGTGTTTTAGAGCAGATGACCAAACTGGAGTGTGAAGTTCTCTGCATTTAACAGCTCACCCGAGTGAAGCAGCAGACAGCCAGTGACACCCGGGGAGCAGTAAGTGGGGATGGTACTATGCTCAAGGGCACCTTAGTTGTGCCACAGGCTGTCCTGGGATTCAAACCCACAACCTTCTGATTGCAGGGGAAATTCTCTAACCACCAAACCACCAGCTGCTCCAAAAGCATCTCTGATCACAGCTGGAATCAAACCAGGATCCGTTTGATTCAGAGCACTGCACTTTACCACACAGCCAAGCAGGGGGCGTTAAAATTGGATCACAGCTGGATTTGAACCCATGATCTCAGCATGGTTCATTAACCAATAGACCATGCAGGGGTCTTTTATTTATATCAGAGGTGGTCAGCTTGGGCACCTAGAAGGCCAAAGTCCAGGAAGGGTTTGTTGAAATATATCTGTTCACACACACACACACACACACACACACACACACACACACACAGTGAACTAAACCTGGCTGTGAACCAGAATTATTTCTTTTTTTTTCCCCTAAAACTTATGGAGTCCAGACATCCCAAAGAATATAATGTCTCTGAAATCTTCCTGGCATTTAGTTATTATACAAAAGCAGATGGTTTTGAATATGTTGCGCCTGAGACATTGTTCTACCATCACTTTGAACTGAAGTGATGGTCTAAAATGTCTTTTATTAATTCATTCACAGTGGAGAGCTGCATGCGGCATGAAGTGTTATTGGCCTTCCAGACTACTCAAAAGAATCTTAACCCGGAGATCCACTCAAAACATAATAATTAAGACCGTGAGCCTTAAACGTGCATCTTACATTAAGCTCTTTATTTATGTCTGGCTCAGGTGCCTGGAAGGCCAAAGTCCAGCGTGTTTGCTGATTTTCCATCTCAAACATAGTAAACCAGAGTCACCAACCCCTGGAGTTCAGTTCCAACCTTCGCGGTACCCCTCCCCCTTGCTTAACGCTCCAGCCAATCAGGCACTTCGGAAGGAGTTTGCTGGCCAGAGCAGGTGCTACAGATTGTGGCTGGAACTAGATTTCTAAGGAAGCTAGATCTCCAGGACCTGGGTTTGTCACCACTGATCACCCACAAGGCATCAGACTCTTCAACTTTCCACTGCTGCACTTTTCACCTCAATCTTTTATGATGCAGCTACATACACAAAACACATCCATGTTACTTCTATTCTTGTTTTTATCGTCTCAGCATTTCTGTAGTCTCTGGGTGGTAGTAGATTTATGGGTAAAACACTTGCCTGTGAAACTGATGACCACAAAGTTGCAGGTTTCTATCTTTGTGTCCTAGAGCTGGGCAGCTGGTGGCCTAGTGGTTAGAGCGTTCACCCTGCGATCAGGAAGTCGTGGGTTTGACTCCCAAGACTGCTAAACACCTCTGAGGTACCCTTGAGCAAGGTACCGCCCCCACACACTGCTCCCCGGGTGCCGTGTTCCTGGCTGCCCGCTGATTCACTTGGTGAAGGGTTAAATGCAGAGGAAGAATTTCGTGCTGTTCACACTGTGTGCTGTGGTGTGTTCACGTATGACCTCTAACCCTCAGTTGCTCCAGGGGGACTGTCCCTGTCTCTGTTTCCTAGACTGTGAACTGCTGATTTTTTGCACAGATAAAGCACACAAGTACAATTTCAGTATTGCGGCTTTCCTTCTGATGGCTGACGCAATATTTGTACATTTTCTGGATGTTAAAAGATGACCTTGTACCAAATTGCACATTTTTTTTTACTTCTAGAGTTTATATATTGTTTATATATGTGTATTTGTAGGGTCCCACGGTGGTGCAGTGGGTAACACTGTTGCCTCACACCTCCAGTCTTGTGTGTGTGTTCGGAGTTCGCATGTTCTCCTCGTGGTGGGGTGGGTTTCCTCCGGGGTCTCCGGGTTTCTCCCACAGTCCAAAGACATGCGAATCAGGTAAATTGGAGATTCAACATTGACCCCATGCGAGTGCGTGTGTGTCCTGCGGTGGGCTGGTGCCACGCCCAGGGAGAGTCCCTGCCTTGCACCCGTAGATCCCAGGATAGGCTACAGATACTCTTGACCCTAGTAAGGATTAAACGGTTACATTTTGTACTCTGTAAAATCAGGAGCCACTGTATACACGTATATAGCTGAGATGACAGTAAAGTTCACTTTGACTTTGTACAAGCCTGTAAAGTAGGAAAAGAGCTGAGGGACAATTGGACAATATGATGAACTACATACTCCAAGTCCCCATTTACAAGATGACACTTCTTATCGGGCACTAAATAAGCACCAAAATGAGCACATGGTGACATATTTCTGTTGAACACTCTCTTTTAATGTCTGAAACCAATTCATGAAGGTCTCACAGTAACCAGCAAATAGATGTTTTACATAGAAACATTATCCAACCCTCATCGTTTCACCTTTACCGTTTAAGCTACCTTTATTAAAAAATCGCATGCAAATAATAATTGATGATTAAATGTCCTTTTATGCATATGTTCTTCTCTTTTCCGAAACCTCAGAGGAAAAGAAAAAACAACAGTAGTTGGTCAAAGTCACACCGGATCTTGACACACAGGTTTGATATGGGGCACAACTGTACATTCCTGCATTGTGTAGTCCTTGAGTCGTTGTAAAAAAAAGCATATTATATCATATATATCAGAATATACAAAGATATGCTATATACTATTATTACTTAATCTTTTGCTCAACATATAGAAACTGTACAGCAGAAAAGACAAAATGGACACTGGTTAATGGGCGTCACCAGCAAAATGGGTTTCAAAAAATGTCCAAAATAATGGACTGTACATCTACCACCAGATGCATCTGCCTCTAGGTATCAGTAACTAGGCCTCTGATTAGGATTTACTGAATTAATGCACTTTTTTTTACATTCCAATCAAGAATAGCATGCCTTGAATGGCTCAATCAGAGTTCTGCCCACAAATGCATTCTTTCATTGGACAATTGAGAAACTGTTGAGTAACCGAAGTGGTCTAGAGATGTTAAAAATGCTACGCCACTGCGCTGGACTGTGAGTTGGAAATAATGAAGTTGTCACTGTGCTAAATTTGGCTCAACTGCTGCATCCAATCTAGCCTTGGGTGACCTTTCACCCAGACATAAAGACACTTTTCCTTAGGCATACAAGAAGCGTACTGCGGTGGCACAGTTTAGCACACTTTGATGTTCCAGTGTATCTCAGTCTGGTCCATGGAGTTGAAAATATTTCTGTCAGAGTTGCTTTTGTTATTGTGGTCTTTTATTATTTCTAGTCTTGTTTGAGTGTTTAATGGTTTTATCTTTATACGTGTGATGAAAAACGAACCCAGATAACTTGTTAGTGACGTCCTGGATCGCCTTCACGTTTCTTACAGAGTGAAAGATAAAATTTAACTCAATCGTAGAAAACTCCCACTGAAATTTATCTTCAGCCCAAATAGACAGTTGAGCTTGTACTTCATCGACTTCCCAGCTGTTAATTTGTGTCTCCGTTGTTGTTATTTTGTGCGGAGAGTAAAAACGGCCTCTTTCCATGTTGTGATGAAACACTTCGAACCAATCAGAGAGCAGTGATGCAGTTGGCTCGGCTGCGGCTCGGTTTTGGCCCTGCTGTCGAGCAGCTCGGCCTCGCTTCGGGTACGGGTCGTTTTATTTGTCATGGATAAACATTTGTTCGTGGTACGACACGGTTCCTTGTGACAGTGGAAAAACAACACAAAATAACTCCCGTATGAAATGAATAACTTCTCAACATTAGATTCTCTGGCTAAATCTTGCTCCCATTAGACTGAATGGTATTTCTGCTGACCTTTCTATAAGCCTTGTCCAACCTTGCAGCAGTGGCTATGGAAGAATGCCTTTGTGAGGAGAGTATGGATAGAGCAATTAGTGTGTGCTCGCAGCGGTCTAATCAACATTTCTCATAATAAATATTGGCTCTCAGGGGTCAAAAAGGGGTCAAATAGTTAGAAAAAATCTCAGAAAACCAGGCCACTTTTTGGAAGGGGGAAGTGTTTGTTGCAGTGGTGCAGCAAATTATCAATATTAAACAAATCATGCATTTTACAAACCTGAGGAGGGTCCACTGCTTGTTTTCTGCTGTGTCTAAAAGGACTACTTAGTGCAAACGCAGCCCTAAAGCAAGCAGTGATTATAGCCCTGTAACACTGGATCATCTCTGCGAAGTTTATAGTCATGAATAAGATTAAGTTAAACAGACTCACGCAGGCCTGCCGAACTTTTAGTTCAGCCTTTTTTTATGATTAGCCCTGTTTTAAAGTATACAATCCTGTCTAAATTCGCTGTATTTGCTGATACACTGTGTGTGTGTTTTAATACATACATAATCATAAGCAAATCGCAAGTAGACTGAACCAAAACTCCTTGGATCTAATGCTGTTATTATGCCAAAAGGGGGATATTTTTAAGAGCCGAAGATTTAGAGATAATTTTCCATTTTCTGGAGAATTGTCTCTGTATTTTCTCGGGGAAAAAAGAAGTGACAAATCCACCCGTGTCCACCGCAGTTGTCCTGAAGACCCTGTATATCTAGCGAAGGAGGCTGGATTTAAACCTGCATTCCGGAAAAACAAAATATACAGCGGCTTATAAAAATGTCATAATGCTCTATCAATCAATCAATCAATAACTCACACATTAATGCCATTATGGTTAATAAAAAAACTAAACAAACAAACAAAAAAAAAAAACAGTCCACACTGACATATAAAAATGCCATAATGCTCAGGTTTCAGATATAAATAAATAAGTAAATATATGACCCAAAACTGGAACCAATCCAATTTTTAAAACTGATCACAGATTCATAATCACTTTGTAAACTGAGAATCATAAGTACAGTCCTCGTGCAGTCCGCATATCACAACTACAAATCCCAGCTGTCATCTTTACAGCCTCCACTGCAGTTACGATCACAGTTAATATGTTCAC
Source organism: Alestes dentex (assembly GCA_037576975.1). Lineage (NCBI taxonomy): Eukaryota > Metazoa > Chordata > Actinopteri > Characiformes > Alestidae > Alestes > Alestes dentex. The sequence continues at coordinate 7,479 of JBBIGA010035930.1, read as the reverse complement.
AATTTGCACTTGAATTTGCGCTGAATTGCTGCTTTCTGCTGCCAAAGCATGCAATCGCCTCTTTTTATCTTCAGTATTTTGAGAGAAATGGCTCACATTTCGAGGGCTGTAAACAGTCTTGTTTAGCTAAACAGCATCTCTGCAGCCGCAGGCAGTCAAAATGACCAAACCGTGACGGGAGACGTGGTAAAAGGAAGTAGGAAATTTGATGAATTCATATTTCTGACTTTGTGACTTCATAAAGTTACGTATTCAGAACTGAACTTGCATATAATTCCGTTTTAAAGGAAATGAACTCTTGTTCGAGCATGCCTAACGTAAACAGCTACTTCTCTAAGCGGCAGGGTTCCTATTCACCAGCTTCTTATTTAAACATTTCCCTGCCACTTTAAATGATGCCTGAAACTCAGCTAGACTGAAACTACTGCACCATTTAAGATGAAACAGAAACTTCCACAAAGATTGCATTTCCATGAGAAAATGTGAAGTGTGATAAGGTGGTTGCTATAAACCCAGTGTTGGGAGACACCCAAACATTAGTTTCAAGGCCGAAAAAAGTTAAAAGTGTTAAAAAAAAAATAAATCTGCTCACAGCAGGGTATAGAATCGGCACCTCTTCTGACTCTCTTCACTCGCGTTCTGTTTTAGGGTGTTTTCACATATAGTCCCCTTTAAAGGAACCAAACTCAGTCCTCTAGAAGTGCTCCAAAAAGTGGACCAACAGAAAGGGAACTCAGTTCTTTTTATGTTCACAGTGTGAGTTCCTTTGAAAGGGGACTTGGTTCTCTTTCTGCTCCACTTCAGCTCAGATGGAGCCTCAGTTCTTTTTCTGTTCACACTTTAGTTCCTCATCCATCCTGCCGGCGCTGTTTCTTCATGTTCCCCATTACTGGGAATTTTTTTCTCGATAAGAGTAGATGGTTATAAGCTCTACCAAACTTACACATTTTCCACAAATATCTATGTTACTATTATTCTTCATCTGATGGAGAGCAAGAATGCTTTGAGGCTGAGCAACTTGGTTGAGAAACTTGATCTTCACAAGAATCTCTAGGTCCCATTTATTTATTTATTTATTTATTGGGTGTTTTTTTTTTATTACCATTCATTCATTTATTCAAATTTATTGGTTTATTTCTTTATTGTCTGTTGTCTGTTTCCCGCATAGACATATATGGTTTCCCGGGGCTGTACCACGTGATCTGCCTACGGCAAGCCTAGAGGGCGTAAACTGTCGAAGCAAACCCAGAGCGCTTTGTGTTCATAACACGCGAGCTGACCAAACCGAACTGTGGCAACCTCCCGAAGGTGGTCTCAGTTCGTTTCGTTTCAGAGTTTGTTTGGCGTGTTCACATATATGCAAAAAATGCTAACTAATCGATCTGAGTTCGCTTTGAGGGATGAAATGGACCAAGTGTGAAAACACCCTTACTTCTCAACCATATAGGGGAGTGTTAAGTCGCTGTCTACTACCAAGCTGTTCACGTTTAGGGACGACTGAACACGGCAGGAGTGAACCGCTCTCACCCAAAAACGAGTGGGAAAAGCGTAGAAAGCCACGATCACTGACTGCTTATCTTTAATTAACCCACAACAGTCTTTTTTTTATAACTGACCTGAGCTTTAGTGTCTGGAAGTCTGTTTATCAGTCTGCTGCATCTTTAGCTCTGCTAGACTGATTTGGCGCTTTGCGTTTTGTTGTTTTCCGAGCGCCATAGCCCTGACATTACAGATTCTCTCTCTCTGCTACACACTTTTAAGGTGACACGCCACTCACCAACTCTCTCCCCATACATTTTGGAGGCGAAAATCTATCAATACTATCAATGCCCCTGATCAACCAATTACAAATCTGAATGCACTTGCACCACACCAAATATAAACATATGTTTTGGCGTTATTTCAAAAACTGTAGGAGGAGAAGATGTGCCAATTTCCAGCTAAAAAAAATAATCGTATTAAATTTAATTCCACAAAGAAGCTGGCAAATAAGAAGCACTTCACCATACTGCAGGAAACTGGCTCCAGCCAGAACAGGTATCGGACTTGATATTAATAAATATTCTGGTTCTAGAGGGCTGGCGTTCAACGCGGTTTGGTGATAAGCTCACCTGCTAATGGCCAAGTTTAGTGAGGGTATTTGGGGAGGGGAACCACCAAACTGGGTTGGACACGGGCCCACCAGGACCTGAACATAAACCATATTGAGAAGTCCTTTTTGATCATTTCAATCAGGCTCAGTCACCTGCAGAGCTACAGGGCTGCTATTTACAGACAGTTTTGAAATGCAGGATATAAACAGCATAAGAGATCAACCCCCCCACGCCGAGACTGAATCGAAAATGGCTTCCTATTTGGTAGAATTAAAAAGGACAGTGCAACAGAGCTTCAGCACAGCTTGGGCAGATGTTGCAAAAGCTATTCAGGTTTTAGCACATGCAAATTTCAGAGACGACCAATCATCCCGCTGCTTTTCCTCTGTTCCAGCAGAGTGGCTCTTTGCACTGTTGGAAACTACATCTGCAAGACCAGCACTTGTTCTGTCAAGGCAGCGATTTCAGATTCAGTCAGACAGGAGAGAGAAACGGCCTGCGGCTTGTGCTTTTCAACCCCACCTGCAGCATGTTGATTTTCAGAGAGAGAGAGAGAGAGACAGAGAGAGAGAGAGAGAGACTGCAAGAGAGCGAGAGAGAAAAAGAGCAAGAGAGAGAGAGAGAGAGAGCGATAGAGACAGAGTGAGAAAAAGAAATGTACACATACACAAACATCTATACTTAGTTTTCAGAGCGGCAGAACAAAATAATATTTCTAGCGTTTTAAATATGCCACATGTATGACTTTTTTCAGTTCAGGTCTGGATTTAAAGGAGTAGCTCGGCAAAAAATCTGATTTTCACCTTTTCCCCTAATCCCAAATGCTCTCGATCACATTTCTCCCTAACTCAGTGTCCACTTCCACCTGATAGCCAAGACCTCCCATGTCACACGATGAAGTGTGGACAAAATTTAGGCTACTGCCGTTTTAATACCACACGCCGTGCTCGTGGCGACATTAAAGAAAGTCTAATCGATTTCATTTGGGGGGAGGAGCTGGCCAAACCATCCCTTTTCGCTTAAAAACCAGAGTCATCATTCAGGCCTCGTCGGGACAGCACCAGCTGCCTGCGGGGGCCGGTCAGGTGGGGGGCGGAGCCTTCCGGAATCCCCGGGGCATCCAATCGGGGGGCTGAGGTGTAGCGGGGGCCACCACGGCCCAGGACCCCCAGCATCAGGTCTCGGTCACTGGAGGCCGGGCTGTGCTCACCCAGCGCCTCCATGCCGGCCCCCGAGCCGAAGCTGAAGCGCGGGTCGCGGTCCAGGCGGTCCAGCCGCGAGTTGCTGGCGCTGCTGGGGGATTGTGGGTCGGCGCTGAAGTAAAGTGTGGAGCTGGACTCGGTGGGGCAGTAATGAGGCTCTGGACTGTCTCCAAACACCGACTTCCCCTCCGGAGAACTGCGCTTACACTCCGACTCCGGAGACTCCAGAGGACTCTCCATCTCCAGACTGTCACCTTAAACAGACAGAGAGGGACACTCAAGTTTATAAACAGTTCTACTCGTTGCTGTGTGAGATTTTTTTGCTCATGCACCAGCGTTCCACACTAAAGTTTAACAATCTGATACTTTGTGTTGTGAATTGTGCTTGAATTCGCTCCGGTTGCACCATCTGACCGCAGAGCAGCTAAACATCTCCTCATCAGTGAGATGATGTCTGCTGCAATACTGGTTTCACTCATTTGGTTGAGGTCGACTAGCCTCCATAATATGGGAAGAAAGAGCAGTGGGGCGATTCGCCTTGACAGTGTATTTGAGAGAGAGAGTCTCGAAACAAGCCTTGTGACGTCACGACTGTGGCGACGGCAAAGCACCAAGCACAGAGCAACAAATCAGTCCTGCGGAGCTAAAGACCCTTTTCCCCCTAATTTAGTGTCCAGTTTCATCTGATAGCCTGAAGACCTCCCGTATCACATGATAAAGTGAGAACAAAATTTAGGGTACTTTTGTTTTAATGCAATGCAACGTGCTCTGGTTCACATTAAGCATGTCTCCAGACTGTCATCTTAAAGAGCCAGAGAGAGCTAATTAATGTAATGTATACTACCACTATGCAATCTGATTGGCTGAAACATGTAAAATGTAAAAATGTAAAATGTTTATTATAATATGCAATGATTAGCTCTGACTACGCAATCGGATTGGTTCAAAAATTTTCTAGCGCTGTTGTATCCAAGAACAGAGTATTTGTTCATGGAGTGGTGGTGGCCAGGAGGTCATAGGTTCGAATTCTACCTTCAGCACAGCATCATTCGGTTCCCAGGCAAGACCCTTAACCCCAAGTGGCCCCAGGGAGACTGCCCCCTGTATTAGGGAATGGAAGTCGCTTTAGATAAAGTCTGCTAAATGCCGTAACTGTAAATTGTCGTCAATGTACCCACGTTGTTACACTGACCACAAGTTGCTAAGCAACAACAGTGGTCATTTTCTCCTGATGGAACTAATTCTTTTGCATTTTTTCCCAACTTTCTCCCCAGTTTAGTCATGTCCAATTCCATGCATTAGCTACAACTACACCAATCACACAAAACTACACCAATAACACACCAATCACACAAAACACAGGGGTGAAGGCTAGCACAACTACTAACAAAACCCCAGGCTGGACGTCTCTACATGCTTGTAGGAGAACTCTAAGCGCCAAAACTGTTACATCAGCTAACAGGCCACAAGTTGCTAAGCAACAACAGTGGTCATTTAACTCCAGCTGGAACAAATCATTTTCCTCAATTTTCTCCCCAATTTAGTCGTGTTAAATTCCATGCTTTAGCTAGAACTCCACTAATCAAACAATACTAATAAAATACTAATAACACAGGGGGATGAGGTCTAGCACAACCCTAGGCTGGGCGGTTTAACACGCTTGGAGGAGAACACTAAGAATGTTAAACCGTCCAGATAGCAGGTGCTGGGAAGGCGGTCCACCCTACCCACCCAGAGAGGGCACAGTAAGGCCTCCCCTGGCCTCATTACAGTGAGAAATGAGCCACAGTATGACGTACTGTTATCCTCGTCCCGCTCCTCGTCCTCTCTCGCCTCGCTTACGCTCTCGAACTCCTCCTTGCAGTCCGACAGAGGGGCCAGAGTGTCGTCTTTGCTGTCCGACCGTGAAACGCCCCCTGTCTCTCCTCCATCCCCGCTCTCTCCTTTCCTGCGCTCCTCTTCTTCTGCCAGTATCCCCCCGACCCCCCCAGCGCCGTAGGCCCGGTTGATTTTGGCTGGGTCGCCCGTCTTCAGTGCCAGTCGCACCAGCAGCCAGTGATGGTGGCGGCACTCTCCATCCGCCTTCACACCGCAGCTGCCTGCGTGCTCCAGCAGAGAGCTGGGGATGCCAGACAGAGAGAAAGAGGGATGAGAGGACAGAGGCAGAGGGAGGGAGGGAGGAGCCAGGCTTTTGTCACCCAGAGAGAAGGAGGAGGAATCGCCCTGGTCCAGACACACACTGCCCATGTGGGCTCCACGACGCAGACCCTGAGAGATTTCTGTGGACTTCGGGTGCAGGAAGCGATAATACAGGATCAGAGACGTCAGACCTGAGAGAGAGACAGAGAGAGAGAGAAAGAAAGAAAGAAAGAAACATACAAAAGAGACAGAAACACAGAAAAATAAACAAAGAGAGAAAGAGAGAGAGAAACACAAAAACAGATTCAGAAACAAAGAGAGAAACGGAGAGTGAATGAAAGAAACAGAAAAAGTGATAAAGGGAGAGCGAAACGAAGAGAGAAAAAAAGAAAAATAAAGAGAAAGATAAAGAAAGAAAGAAAGAAAGAAAGAAAGAAAGAAATAAGCAAAGAAAGAGAAACAGAAAAAGAGAAAGAAAGAAAGACAGGGAGAGAGAAAGAAAGAAAGAAAGAAAGAAAGAAAGAAAGAAAGAAAACGCGAGAGAGCGACAGAGAAAAAGAGAGAAAAAAGAAAAACAAAGAGAGAGAGAAAGGGAGAGAGAGAAAGAAAGAAAAAGAGAAACAACGAGAAGGGAAGAGAGAGAGAAGGTAAAAAAGAAGCATAAAAAGAAACCAAGAAAAAAGAGAACGACAGAGAAAGAGAGAGAGATAAATATTTAAGTAATACATATTTGCAGAACCAGAAAACTTTATTTATCCTGGAGGAAACTGCTTATGTTATTTACAATATAAACTACAGTTGTCACATCCGGGCTGTGCCCGTTCAGGAAGGAGGAGGCGCCGATTCCCATTTTTTACTTCTTTATATTAAATACAAAACAAGTAGGCACAAGGGCCAAAACTCAAACAAAGGCAGAATCCTGAACAGACACAACTGAGGGTAAAGTGAGGACATAAATACTATAGATACATAAATAATGAGCAGATTAGATCCACATGAGAATTCAAGACGCACTTTAATGAATTTGCTTGACAGGCATGTCTTTAGACTGCAGGAGGAAACCAGTGAACCAGTGTGTGTATGTATGTATGTATGCATGTATGGACGGATGGATGGATGGATGGATGGATGGATGGATGGATAGATCAATACCTGACCTCACTAATGCTCTTGTGAAATCAAATCGTCACAGCAATGTTCCAAGATTGTATATAGTATAAAGCCCTCTCATAAGAGTAGAGGCTGATGCTCAAGCAAAAGGAAGACAGCCCTCCTCATTAAAGTGCCCAGATTCTACAGAATAGACTGTTATTATTTTAAATATATTAAAAAAAATTTAAAAATTTAAAACTTAAAAAAAAAAAAAACAAGCTGGAAGGGAAAGAGTTAATACTGAATGCTGGGCTCCTCTAGTGCAGTGCAGTACTTCCCTAGCAAGCATGGGAGGACACGCCAACACACTCACACACACACACACTCACTCACTCACTCACTCACCCAGCAGGAAGCTACACAGAACAGCAGTGGGGACAGTCAGGCTGTCCCAAGACGCCTCACTCAGGATGTCGGAGGCAGCCAGCACAAGCGTCGCGTTCTCCAAAAGCATCACCTGGAGCAAAACAAAGAGGGTTTCTAACTCAGAGACTGGCTTTACTAACAGTCTTTACTAACTTTTTTTTATTTTTTTATTCTTCTCAGAATCTGAAAACTTTTTGATCCTGGAGGCAATTGCTTAAGAGGCTATTTATGATTTATGACATAGAGTCTTCTACTGTCTACTCTTCAAAGTAGCCCCACCCCTTTTGTCTCAGTACAACTTTACAGATTCGTGAAGCAGCTTATATACATTTACATTTACGGCGTTTAGCTGACGCTCTTATCCAGAGCGAGGTACATCAGTGCTCAAGTAGTCCACACCTGTATCTTAAACCTGTAAAACTAAACTTAAGTTAATATATATATATATACACTTATTTTCTACATATACATCCACAGTTCAGGATCTCTCTCTCTCTCTCTCTCTCTTTGTCTTTCTCTTTCTCTCT
>JBBIGA010035919.1:0-13651 GCA_037576975.1 Alestes dentex | reverse complement strand
ATATATTATGTATCTGCATAATATTTCAAAAAGCCTTCCACTCTTCACTCCATACATATAGAAATCAAGCTAAAAACAGTTAGTTTTGAATCCTCATTGTTATGGATTCGCTGTTCCACATTAAAGTGAGTGCTCAGCCCTGGTAGCTTTTGAGTCACAGGGCAGCCAATCAAATCAGCGGTCATTCACATATACACTACCGTTTAAATGTTATCAATAGAATCAATACTGTTAATATCATTCTATCAGTTCTAGCGAGAGATAAATTGATTTAAAAAAATACTAGTCTTGTGCGAACGTCAAATGTTTCTAATAATATATAATAATTTACTGTAAATAATGTATTATAAAATAAAGCACTTTGTTGTTTATTTAAAATAAGTTTTTTATTGTTTATTGTGCATACAATCAAAATATGAACAGTAATTCCAAACTTTTGAGTGATCATGTATCAGTCTTAAAGCCACAGTCTAATAAATTCTAAAGGATAAAGGCAGGTTGGAAATGGTATGCTCAAATTATTATTATTATTACATTTGGAAATATTTTTTACAGTAAAACCAATACTGTCTCTCTAATAACATTGAAAATATATGTTGTTTAAGTATTTATTATTCATAAAAGCAAAAATTAGAATGTCCAGACTTGCTACAGTCAGTCACAAAAACAGCAGGTTTAATTCTAAGGGATAAAGCGGTGTTGGAAAATGGTCCTGTGAAATAAACAGTGACTTGTTTTGTTCCATACACTCTCTTATATCATCAGAGGCTTAGGATGTGGAGCCCTTTAGTGTATGTTCATTAGTGATATATTCAGAGTGACTAGCACAATAGAATTTTCTTAGTAATTTGGACTTATTTTAGTGATCCGTTTATCTTGAAATGTTGATACAATGTGAAGGGCACCACTCATTATCAAATACTGTGAGAACAATAAAAACTGAAGAGATGGATTTACGAGGTTTTGACAGCAACTTCATGAAAAATACTCACAGAATACAATTTCTACCCTGTGAAGCCTTTGGTTTGTTCAGTGCGTGTTTTCTGCAGCATCTCGGTTCTTTGCTCAGTCTGTCACATCCAGCAATGTCTGAACGTTTATCCTGTGTGAGGCACCATGGGAAAGCAGGAAAACCCATCTGCCCAGCTTCGTCCCCAGAGGCTGCTCCAGCGATCTCCTCCAGAACACAGACAAACACACAGCGTTTTGCCTTGTTTGCTTCATGTCTTTCTAAAGCTTCAATCTGAACTCTTTAAAGCCATTAGATGATATCTCTAGGAGTGAGGCCATGCTAGGCCAAGCTATCTGCAGCCTCTTCCTGGGCCTGCCATTCAGCAGCTTCTCCTCCACACAGCTATATAGTAAGAAATGTATTGGTTTATTTTGCTAAAGCAGGATTAGAGAGCTCCCCATTTTTGCTCTTTGTTTGATAAATTGATTGGCATCTCAGGTATAACTGAATTAAAATGAAAAAGACGATGGTCATAGATGTAGCTGGGACTAGATGATTTATAAATGACCATGGATTCATGATAGCATGTCGGTGCAAACTTCAGCATACCAACACAATCGCATAGCAATAACGTAGCATGTAGAATAGTCAATAAGGCCAGCACTTTCAACCTATTGGATATAGGTTGGACATACAATTCAATAATAGATCGAATTATTGGACAGTATTAAACTGATTAAAAGGATCAGTAAATATAAACGAAATAAATTAACAATATGGAAATCTGAGTCTCATTCAGAGTACTTTAATAATAAAAGATACACCTAAATAATACATATCTGAATTTTGATTTTTCTACATCGCTGGGGCAGTTTTCAAAGTGGTCCTTGTAAGTACTGAATAATAATACTAAGAATGCAATATAAAGGGACAAAGTGATAGTATCTCATGATTTAAAAATGTAAGAAGAAACCAGTAGGAATGGTTAAATTCAGTGCTTCATTGTTTGATTTACAGATTTACCCATTGTAACTTTTCCTACTTCATTTGTATGACATTTTGTATGCAGTTCAAGTCTTCTCCCACCACCATTATACCAATTAGTTGAGAAGAAGTTAGTTGGTGATAAATGACAGGGTCATGGTACTCCAAGGTAAGTGTTGCACTGGCTGATTTTTCAGTATGAAAGTTACAGTAGAATAATGTGAAAGGGATCAGAGTAATGAGGTGATACACACACCCAGTCCACCTTCATCTGTCTTTATTTTAGCTGCATACTCACCACAAAAACATGAAACAAACTTTCAATTTACAATCTGAATCACAAACCTGAACCAGATACACAGACTGTTTCAGTTTGATTAAAGGTGGGAGAGAGAGAGTACTCTTCTGTCCTTTTTCACACCTGGAGAGGACAACTTTAGGGCATTAGAGCAGCATTTTCTCAACATTAAAGGAGGTTTATGAACATCCTTTGTCACTGTAATTCTATGTTTATGTAAATTTCTCTATTAAATAAACAGAATTCATCTTCAGAAGCTGCTGCCGCTGCAATAACTAGCGCAAAAAAACCCTAAAAAAAACAAAGAGACTCAAACATAGGGTTAGACATATAGGGTCTGCATGTGATCTGACTTCAGTTTCATAACAACACAACTTATACACTACATAGCCAAAGGTATGTAGACAACCTGACCACCACACCACCACACATCCCATTTAAAAAATATGGGCATTAATATGGAGTTGCATGCAAATCTGGAAGCATATAACTGAGTAATATTTACATGTAGCATAGCAGAACTACCCCTAACATTAATCACTGAGCCTGATTCCTGAAAAACAGTTCCAGTCCCGTTGTTTTCCTGGCATCTGCAAAACCCAGATTCACCCATCAGACAACCAGATACTTAAACGAGATTCAGCACTGACTTTAATATGGAGCTGGTCTCCCATTTGCAGCTATAACAGCTTCGACTCTTCTTGGAAGGCTTTCCACAAGATTTTGGAGTTTCTTTGGGAATTTGTGCCCGTTCATTCTGTAGAGCATTCATCAGGCACTGATGTTGGACGAGAAGGCCTGGCTCACAATCCTCATTCCAGTTTATCCCAAAGGTGCTGGATGTGGTTGAGGTCAGGGCTCTGTATGGGCCAGTCAAGTTCTTCAACACCGAACTCATCCAGCCATGTCTTTATAGACCTTGCTTTGTGCACTGGGGCACAGTCATGCTTGAATAGGAAAGGTCCTTCCCCAAACTGTGTCCATAAAGTTGGAAGCATGGTGTTGTTTAAATGTCTTGGTATGCTGAAGCATTAAGATTGCTCTTCACTGGAAGTAAGGGGCCTATATGTTACAGATTACTTTAGTTCCTTACTTCAGTTCAATTTTATTTGGGTAAAATCCCTTTTCCAGTTGAGAGAAAAGGTGTGTATATGGATGGACAACTGAAATCCAAAGCATAAGAGCATAACATTTAGCCATTTAAACAATAGTGGTCATTAATATTGTTATTAGTGCTGTAACATGTTTCGCAAATTTACATTTTCTTTTGATAATCTCAAGCAGGTAAATAATGGGGAGATATAAATAGGCATTTAAGCATTTCCATTATAATAACACCGCCTGGTGTGTGTGCAGTACAGCATTTCAATGCCACATGTGAAATGCATTAATATTAACCTTATCATATAATAGTAATCAAATGTAAGACAGAAACAAAGTGTATATCTGTATCTGATTATGGACAAGATAGATAAAGAGAAGTGGTGTTTATTGTAAAGAAGTATAATTTTGTTTAACATATTTCAAAGATATTATGAAGACTTCTAGTCATAGTTCAAGCTTCTGTCCATACTAGTATGACAACTCTTATATATATAGTTAAACAATAGTGTAATTTATCCCTTATATTTTATTGTTTACAAAATTATAGGCATCCAATCCTCAAATAAAACTGCAATGACTCACAAACTGTTAAAAATGGCTTTGCACTCAATTACACATCAGTCAATAAAAAAGTGTTTGATTTGTGACTGGTCCTCAGCTCTGTGCAGACGGTGCATGTGATTCAGAATCATTGGCAAACAGAGATATTTTTATTGAACTGTTGCAGCTTGTTTTGCAGTAGTGATGCTTTATTAAGTTTCAGTTCCTCTGAATCTCCAAGGACAGTCTTAGGGAGCACCTCATCAAAAGCTTTCATTTGGCAAAACTTCTAATGAGTGATGAGAGGCAACTGTGGATTGTTATTTGCCTTTTGTGTGCAAATATAATTAAGGACCTCAGGGTGTGTTGAGAAATCTGTAAATTGTTCCGGTTATTTGACAGTGTTGCAGGGTTGCCCAAGATGTCCTAATGGACCTAAACCCATCAACTTGATTGAAACTGTAAATCTCTCACTGAAGTGTTGTGGTAGTAAATATAAAAGTATTGTGAAGTGCTGTTGACTGTTGGAGTCTCAGATATTAAAGACATTCAAGCTCTATTATCCCCATATGGAGGAAATACAAATTCTTTGTAGGAGTATTTTAAACTAGTCACCACATTAATTCTTACCTATGCAGCTATATATATATAGTTTCCATTTTATTACATAATTTGAAAATGCCAGCTGTTGTTTACACTATGTCCAAATTTCATGATAAACGGACTTGTCAGAATGGTCCAAAATTAGAAACATCTTGAGGGAATCATCTGGTTACATTGAACTTACTTTGAAAATCACAGCTATGATGATATGTAATAAAAACATATTAATATTATGTTTATATGTATTAGAACACATTATCATTAGAAGGTGTTGTCCCTTGCTCCAGAAGTAGACAGGCAGCTGAGACATTTCTGTAATGTCTTTTTGAAGTTTGCTTCTTTAGTTCTGCCCTATAGCTAATGTGGCTGAGAAATGATGGAAATGTATGCTTCATCAATTAGGATTAAAATATTTGGGCTGTTAAGGAATGTGAAATAGGCTTGGTTATGTTGTTTATGTTGTAAAACTTAATAAAAAATACATATAAAATGTCAAAATGTAGGCTGATACGGCTTTTTAAAGCAGTTTTGATGTATTCATGACCCTTTACAATGTGCTTATGAAATTAACAACCTGTGGTCTGCAGTAAGTGGATAATGGGGTACAAGCTTCCATTATTTGTTGATTACATTGGGCCACTAGCTCCCATGTTTGATGATTTAGGCATGCAGTTTGCACAGGGTAGATTGATAGGGTAATTGATAGGGTAGAAGTTTTAATTACGTGTTAGCTCGTTATTATCTCAGTAGCTAATGTAAAAATGAAAGAAGTAAACTTCAGATGCCAAATGATCAACTAGATTTGGCCTAAGGGGAAAATTATTGAAATTAGACTTTTTGCTTAACTACGTCCTAGCAGTTGGCTAGTCTAACGGTGCTGCCGTAGAAATTATTACCATTACCAGCACAGCAGTCACTGCAGTAGAGCAGCTCTGTAGTTTCTTCTCTTCTTCAGGGTGCCGTTTAAAATTCCGATTTGCTTCATAGCTCTCTATGGTGGTGAGATTCTCCACAGGATGCCCTCCTCTGAATGTTTTTAAGTATATTTTTTTCAAAAGCAAATCAGATCATGAGCGGGACACTAGTCTATGCAACAGTAGTTTCTCTGTGCTTTCACTGAGGAACTGAGCGATGTGGAGCACAGCCTGGAAAAGGGGATGTACTTTGACTAGCTCATTCCACAGTTTATGTCCATACAATGGTAACTACCTATACAATATCTAGAATAAAACAAATTCCAGTAACATTACACTCAAGAGATAACTTTTAAACATGATCCCAAATGCCATTTTAAGCCCTAATAAAAGAAAACTCTAATTTTGGCAAATGGGAAAATCCCATGCAATCCCATCCAATCAAATTAAATCTATTTAATAAACAAAATTAGTTAATATCTAAAATGCAACACTTCATTTTGTCAAAACAATTGTAAAACTATGTTCAAATATGAGATTTTAGATTGTGTTATTAATCAGAAAAAAAGTTAAATGTTAAATAAAAACGTTATTTAGTTTTCATTTTTTTACATTTTTTACAAGTTTAGACTTTCAGGATAGATCAGATGTAGTTTTTTGCATGTTTTTGAGTTATGTTATACTTTGACTGCATTGTTTCTGTTGGCTACAACAATACAACTCATTTAACCAGGAAACATTTGTAGCACCTCTAAACATGGAATGCTACATTTGTTTTCATTTTGCTACATAAGATTTTTGTTAGTAAAGCTTGAATATCTTTGAAAAGCTGACCTGGCAACAGTTGCTCTGAAAGAATGTATTTGTTGCTGGGACCTGGATAGATCAATAAAATCCAAACATTGACTGCCATTAGCAACATTCTACCACTTATCAACATGTGTGAATAATGTCAAATATTTCTTCTGTTTCGATGGTTTGTTTAGCTGCTTAGCTAGATGTTGCACACTGTGCCAGGGACATTTCGAATTTAGTCACAAGCATGAGTATGTTGTTATGAAGACTTGCTTCTTTCACAGAAAAAGTGATGCTTCTTCAGAGTAAATATAGACAAGTCAAAAAAGCCCTTTCTAGAATGCATGAAAGGGAAGGAACACACAAACTTCACAACTTACATCCATTAAGAGTAGGAGCCCAACACCCAGCTTTTGAGCTTGGAGATTGTAAACAAATATATTAAAGCCTGCTGAGTTAAAGAGAGTTTCAGCAGGGGGCTTGGCTAGACGTCCCCCCACCATCACTCAAATGCTCGCGGAGGAAACAGCACCCTGGAAATACGTGAGTGGGTGGGCTTGAAAGGTGGCCTTGTTGTTTTGTGATTCTCCCTCTGCTTCGCTGCTATTGTCCTGACACCTGCCATGCACTTGCTCTGGTATGAAAATGAAGCCTCTCCAGTGAGCTCTTTTGAATGCTGTCATCTGTAAAAGACCTTGTGTGGAGAGAATCACTTTATGGTTTATTGGTTTGAATCAAACAGATCTTTCACACCCCACTGTTCCCCATCTGTTGCCTCTAAGAGAGAAGTACAGCAATCGCAGACTAGACTCCAGGTTCATCTGCAACATTTGTGGTAATAAATGTATCAGGAACAAAGGAATCAAGGGTGGCAATGCAGCAGCATTCTGTAACTGGAACATCTTATGAGATTAGGATTGTGAGGAACATTACCAGATTGCCAAATGATATGGATAAAGGTATGAAATGCAGCAATTAACCAGTATTTATTGAAATGAGGGTGGAGATCCAACTGTAGGGCGGCACGGTTGCACAGGGATTAGCGCTGTTGCCTCACAGCAAGAAGGTCCTGGGTTGGGCACAGGGTCTTTCTGTGTGGAGTTTGCATGTTCTCCCCGTGACCACATGGGTTTCCTCCGGGAGTTTCCTCCCACCGGCAAAAACATGCATGCATTGGGGACAGGTCAATTGAGCACACTAAATTGCCCCTAGGTACAACTGTGAGCGTGAATGGTTGTCTCTGTATGTGGCCCTGCGACGTGCTGGCAACTGTCCAGGGTGTACCCCGCCTTCGCCCATTGCAGCTGGGATAGGCTCCAGCCCCCCCCCTCCGACCCTGAGTGCGGGACAAAGGGGTAAAAATGGATGGATGGATGGATCCAACTGTATCCATTTTGGAAACAATTACAATAGCAATCAGTAAAGCATTGTGAAATAGGCAAAGTGGGAAAATTCAAGTGTGTAAAAATAATCAAATCGGTATTTTCAATCTCTGAGACTGAATTCAGGAAGCTTGAATTACTTCCTAAAGCAATGGTTTCCAAGCTTGGCCCTGGAGGCCACATTTGTCCTGCATTTTATTAGTGTTTTCTTGATCTTACCTCACTTCAACCCAAAAAAGGCTTAGTACTTAGCTGACTCATTGGATGAGATGGGATCATACTCAAATATAACCAGATCCCTATGAGGTCAGAATTGTGGAAAGGTATGCTGTTTGTATATATAAAGTGCATTTTTCAATGTGATCACTACTGCATTCAGTCCTGGCTAGCAGGCCAAAAACAAATGGTAATTTGGATAACAGTGGGATGTTCCCTAACCTTACTCAAAGTCTGAGCATTTCTTCCCATTTGATGAGAGTGTAGAGTACAGCCAATATTCTCATAGTCACTAGGTGCCAGAAGAAAAGTGCAAGGTCGACTGTGTTTAAGTCCCTTGCCTACTCCTGTCATTAATCAAGAAGGAGTTGGCTATCTGTAGCAAGGCAAGCCTCAGATCCTCCTGCTGATCTGCAAGGTCACTCTGCTGCACCGCTGTCACCCTCTGAATCTCTGCTGACAGTGGGAGCACTCCTAGAGTATTAAGGTGAGTCTATAAAGTAGTTTTTACCCAATTGCACTGAGTGCAATACACCATATGTAATGATGTGAGTGTTGACACAAGATGGATGTAATCACAAGATCCAAAAGAGTTAATGCTAAAGAACAAACAATGAAATCACAAACAAAATCCAAGGAGTCTGGAGTACATAAAAACATGAGAAAATACATCAACACAAGATGTTCCAAGGGATAACAAGAACAGGAGCACTGCAGAAACAGGTAAAATAAACAGGTTTAACAAAAACAAGAAAACTGAGCACACTTTCATCTACAACAGCTTTGTCAGCAAGGCAGTCAGAGTGAATTTTTACACTCTTGCCACTCACCATATGACTGGTAAATTGGTCTATGTCTCAGTCTGCGTAATCTGATTTAAAACACTTGAAAACCCAACCCCCATGTGATGATTATGATCAGTGATTGGTGGGTATGTAAGTGGGGATGAGAGAAAGGATCGAAGATGGAGCTGGAACAACACTGTGTCTACATATAGACATTAGAAATGGATTTAGACCTGAATGGCCATTTTAACCCATAGAACGCGAGCAGCTCGGATTTGAGCCCGAAGGTATATAGACTGTTTTACACCCTTTTTGCTAGTTAAAATCAGATTTTACTAATACGCTCTGAGTTCTAAGGGTTAACATAAAGTTGATCATGCCAACTGGAACTGGACAGCTGAGCAATTAAGCAATTTCTTCCAGGATCAATACAACTTTCTGAATTTGATTCTGATTCTGAACTTCTGGTCCAAAACCTAACAGCTCTAGCATGAACCTGCTTCTTTTTTCACCTTTTTGCATTGGAATGTACAGAAACTAAAGCATGGCTGTTTTAACACTTGAACACACTACAGCGACAGGGCGCTTCTGCTGTAGCTGTTTGGAGATGATTTAACGCCACTAAAGCTTAACCAGAAAGAACTCTCTGTGAGAAAGGTCTATAATGTGCATCAAAAGAGGCGTATGAAAGTGTCTGGTCCACTTTGTCAAGTGTAGAGTCCTGCTGCCCTCCAGATGAAATAGCCAGTAGTGGCTCTTGACTTTGATAATTGATACTGGAACTGGGTGCCCTGGAGCAGTTGATCAGTAAACACCGGCCGACAGAGGCAGCCTGTCATATGGTCATAAGTCAGAGAAAGCCATTGGGAACTGGAGATATGAGATGGTATGATTAATTCCTCTGGACATTAGGATTCAAAGGTAATAGGAGAGAGCGAGAGAGAGGGAGAGAGAGAGAGAGACCTTGGCCTCTAACATATAGTAGGGGGATTTACTGCAGCAGAGAGACAGCTATCTCGGGGGACATGGAAGGGGCATCATAAAAGCTGTCCTATCAGAGCCATGAGGCCTGGGTACCATGAATCAGACTCAAAACGCAGCGTTAAGTGCAATTGAAAAGCCTTTAGATCACACTTAATGTTACAGCTCACTGTCACAGTTTGGATCCTGAAACTTGGATCCTGATTTTTTTTAAAAATAGAGATCTAATGGTTTGCACCTTTAAAAAAGTTTACTCATGCTTAATATTTATGTTTCTTGAAGCCTGTCATGCACACAATGAGACAGTTGGGAACTAAGCATTCACTATATATGAAAACAAAAGATATCCTTAACTTTTGAGTTTGCAGTTTTGATATGCCAAGGATGATAAGGCTTTCCTTTCTGACAGGGGATGCTGAATTATTTTAATATTCTCACCCAGCACACTATCTCGTCCTTCATCTCTTCAAAAGGGGCATATTTTTTTCTTCTTTTTTTAGATGAAACAACACAGGGCAGCAATTACACCGTCAATATCATTTAGGAGTTACCAAGCAACTGAAACAAGGCACCCAGCATCCTTTGGGTGTTTTTATGAGATCCTAACAGGCTGAATCAAGCAACATCAAAATCAAAGGAGAATGGGGGTGAATGACAAGTAGACAAGTGAGACCATGTGTTATTTCACTGCGATAAGTATGCAACAAAAAGTAATTGTTGCGTATTGTATTGCACCCATTCATTAGCAGTCATCTAACGCCAACTTAGAAATCAAAGCCATCCTCTGTGACAATGTCATTTTGTGACTTTGGATATTTTTTGTGAACGCTACACAATGTGGGCAGGTTTGCATACAGTCCAACTGTCATCAGTAGCACCTGCTTTTGCCAGTTAATATCTCAAACATGATGTGGAGGAAAGATTATTAGTAACCTCTTTTAACACTTATGTAGAAAAGCCTTTAGATCACACTTAACATTATACATACAGAGATCTGTCATTCTGGATTATTCTCTCATCCTGGATTATACATACATGAATAATCCAAGTTTTTAAGGTTCTTTTTAGGGTAGTTTTGTAGATGTTGTAGACTGTACTGTTTCTCTTTATAATTTTGTGTACTGCAACACTTCCTAAAGTCAGGATCTATAAACCCCTTGTCAGAAAGAGTCCTCCTCAGACACTAGTTGCCTTGCTTCTGCAGAAAGTCATCGGCTGAGTGTGAGATGAAATACGCAATAGCCTTAAATCCCTCTCCCCCTTTCACCTTCACTGCCTTAAATCTTTTAGCCAGTGCTTAGTTTTGACATGAATGATACCTCCTCAATCATGGCAGGTTAAATGAAGCGCAGTGGAGTCCCTCCCCATTTCATTCCCTTTAGCAGCCGTGAAAAGACAGAAGGCAGTTATTTTTCTAAAAACTCTGTGCTTGAAATGCTGGAAAAACTAGTAATCCTGATCATCAAATGTCAAAGCAGGCAGGGCTGCCCAAATTGATGCCCTAAAACTTTTCTTTTGAAACTTCTCTCCTTTTCTCTTGTTTTTTAAACAATAAGAGGGTGTAGTTAGTTTTAATCTGTGTTGTAAATCCTTTGCACTGTAGTCAGCCAAAAGTTTTGGATCACCACTTGTGCTATTTGGCTGCAGGAACGTTTGTAATATGTTTGGAAAACAGAGCTATAGATGATTCCAAAATTACTGAAAAAGGATTGATAAAGAGCCTGAATGTCTTGTGTTTCAAAATGTATGACCAAATCATGATATGAAATATTGAAAAATATAGAGTGATATTTTATTTCTGAAGTCATTTCCAAACTACTTATAATAATGCATTAAACAAAGCATCTGAAATTGTTGTTGATTCATACTCTACAGAAAACATACTGGCATTTTCTTACCAATTTTAGTGCATAATTTCTGTTTATTCAGATTTTAACAAATTGAAAAAAATACTAAAACCTAAGTAATGAAATGTGCCATTACTTTTTTTCACAGGCAACATTTTATTAAGGGACAAACACTGACATATTACATTTTCTGCCATGGGGGTCTTTGGCCACCCTGAATCCCTGGGTCATCTTGGGTTAAATGCACCCACTGCTGTTAGCGTCTCTCTTATTGGATTTTTCGAAAAACCTGCTATTCCAAACTAATCCAAGGTTATTGATTGCATCACCATCTATTTTGGTATCCATAATCTACAGACGGTGCTGACAAAAACTCGTTAAAAGTATTTTGCTGGGGTAAATAACATTTTCATTGTCATTTAATGTATTTTGATGGTGAAGACATCTGTGCAGGGAGGTCAACAGTGCTTGTTCAAAGTTATGCCAAACTTGGTATACTTTATTTACAGGGGGAATATTGAGTACCCACCAAGTGTCATAATATTTTGCCAGATGCGAGTGCTATATCAGATGAACAGAGAAAAAATTATTATTACTGCGGAACCAAAGCAGATGTTTCAGCCAAATTCCTAGGACCAAGGACCCTGGTCGAGAGGTTATGAACCCTCTGTGTTGACAATTTTGCTTTTCGTCCAACTTGGTATTAACTTCTTCATTCTTTTTCCATGGAAGGCCATAGAGGCTAAGGTATTCGGGCACAAACTTTGTGGTCATTTAATTCAGAGCTGCTTGTAGCTGTATTTATTTTTTTTATTTTACAGCATGTAAATTTCAGCAAATAAGCAGTTGTAGCATCTTCCAGTCTATCTCAACTGGGTAACAGTGGTGTTGTCCCAAAACTGTGTCCATGGAGTAGTGCCAGCAGTTTTTTTTCTGCCAGCCGCCCCACCCCCCGACCCCGAGTGCGGGACGAAGTGGTAGAAGATGGATGGATGGGTGGAATAAAAAAAAACTGGGCTCTTTATATGCTGTGATCACCACTTTTCGACCAGTCAGAAAGCACTTTTGGCCCTACAGGTCATTTGTTCATTTGTTCTTGGTACAGCCAGTTATTTGTGCCAGTGGAAAAAGCTTTTGAGTGAAAAAACTGAGAAGCACGTGCAAGTGCAGCGTCCATAATGAAAAGTTCCATCTTGTCCGTTGATTCCCGGAAAACACAACTGCGACTTTTAAGGAACAGGTGAAGGTGAGGAAAGACAAGGTGAAGATTGCTTTATACTACCACTGAGATGCCTTTGATCAGGTCCATTATATGTGAGGAGCTATGAAGACACATTCACACACACTCATTCTCTCTCTCTCTCTCTCTCTCTCTCACACACAGACACACACACACACACACACACACACACACACAAGCACACACATTTAGCTTGAGGGTGAGGAAGCGCTGAAGTGTGCAGTCGATGAGCTGGATCAAGGGCTCTTCTGCCTTGCATATTCCTTTTTAGTATTTAAACGGTCACTTCACGTTGATCTGAGCTTCAAAGGACTGCAGCACCCTGAAAGTTGCAGAAAATAGGTGCAGGCTGATTTAATTTCACTGTTGCTGAATTATTATGCTGTGGTTAAGAATGATCTTGCACTCAGGCTATTTAATGAAACCAGCTATCCTCCAAGATTTTCCTTAGCATAAACTCCAACAGCCCAGACATCTTAAGTCCTCCCACTGCCAAGTTCAGTGCTGATCTTCTGGACTTGTAAGATGATTGCAAATATTTTTAAATAAAAACAAAACTAACAAAAAATATGCCCCCAAATATGCTCACAAAACACTTTAATTTAATTTTAAACTCAGTGTAATGTATAACCCTTAAAAAAATGTAAAAGGTAAACATGAGGGAAGGCTGGACTGCATCTGCCAGAGATGCGTAACAGGGCAGCAGCCAATCAGCAGCAAGGGTATTTCACACAATTTTCAAATACGGTTGCTTTGTGTTCTCTTGACAGTACGAAATAAATGTATACAGTTACATTTTAGAAGGAAATTTAGCTGAATTTATGCTAATATTTATATTTGGCACTAAAATGCATGAAAAATTATATATTACCACGATGCAAAAATATACGCAGAGGATATTTGCGGTTTCCACAAATACGTGGTTTTTTTTCCAATTACACAGGTCAACAGGTCAAAATCATCAGAGATAAGTTTATGTGGGTTTTGTAGTGTTTTTCATGCTGATTTCA
>JBBIGA010035863.1:0-13653 GCA_037576975.1 Alestes dentex | reverse complement strand
TTAGGAACTCAGCAAGTTTCCAAGTTGCTGAGTTCCTCAACCACCATTCCTGACCAGCTTGGTGTCTGCCACTTTCATGCTGCCACCCCAGCACACTACAGGATAATAAATGGTGCAAGTCACCACACACTCATAGAACATCTGCAACATGGTTACGCAGATTCTAAAAGTTTTAAGTCTTAGGAAGTACAGCCTACTTTGAGCTCTCTTGTATGTGACCAGTGTTCTGTGACTAGTTCAGCTTATTGTCCATGTGCACGCCAAGGTACTTTTAGTCCTGAGCAATCTCCACTTCCACCCCAATGGTTCTTAAGTCCTGCTGATGTTGAGCAGCTGATTCTGCTCACAAAAGTAAACTGTCCACTGTCACCCTATATTCTGAGCCCCCTATGCCTGATACTACCCACCATTGCGGAGTCATCTGAGAATTTCCGCCTAATTTTTGCCCTCTGTGTTGTACTTTAAGTCACATGTGTTTAGGGTGAAGACCGGTGACAAAACTGTTCCCCGAAGAGCTCCTGTACTACGCAGCGCTTTATATACGCAGCCCTGTACCCGCATGTATTGTGGCCTTTCAGTCAGACAGTCCATAATTCATGATACTAAGTGAGCATAAACCTGCATAGCGGACAGCTTACTCCCCAGCTGGGATGGCTGAATGGTATTGAAGGCTCTAGAGAAATAAAAGAACAAGATCCTGCAGATCCTCCTAGCTTGCCTAGATGGCTGTAGGCACAGTGCAGCATGTAGATGACAGCATCATCCACTCCAATCTTCGCCTGTTAGGCAAACTGAAGGTGCTGGCCAGAGGGCGAAGGGTATCCAGGACTAGTCTCTTGAAGATCTTCATGCTGTGTGAGGTGAGCGCAACTGGCCTGTAGTCGGATGGAGTCCAAGGGCACGTCTTCTTCGGCACAGGACATGCTGACACGCTGTTTTCCACAGCGCAGGAACCTTCTTGATACTGAGCCCCAAGCTGAAGATCCTCAACAGTAGTCTACATAGCTGGGAGGTGCAGGAGCCCACAAGTGTTCGTAACATCTGGGCTCTGTGCCTTGGCAGGATGGAGTCTGCTTAGTTCTCTCCTCGCTTGGTTCTCAATGATGGTGAGATGGTCCATGGGGATCCAAAGTTGTCATCAACAGGAGAGGGAGTGGAGGCTCTAGTAGGTGTAACGATGTGAGGAGAGGCAAGATGGAGAGCAGTATTTGGAAAAACAGGAAAAACTGCGTTCATTTGCATTACTCTGTTTAAATACTGGAAATATGGAAAAGTCGCCGGGCTGAGGCCTATAGCCGAATATGTTTTTTTTTTTTTTTTAAACAGGTTCAAATCATTAGCCTTTTTCATTGTCTCCATCAGTCCCCTGGCTGCAAAACTTGAAGCCCCTTTTCATATCTTCATGCCCCTGCACACAACCCTGGTGTTGCTCCGCTACAGCTTTGCTACATCTTTCTCCTGCAGCTTTCCCTTCCCTCCTTTAACTTCACAGACAAATGTTTTGTACCTTGTTCTCATTCAATGGGGCTTTGATGTCTTTGGTGACCCATGGCTTCTTGTTGAAACAAAGTATGGATTTTACTGGCACTGTGTTATCAAAACAGAAATTCTGTTCTATGTGACAGTCTGTGTGGCTATCAATGTCCTTGTCATGCATGTCATAAAGAGTTTACCAGTTCATAGTCTTCCTATGATTACTCCCTCACTGTCCAAACAATGGCTGACTGCCTCTTCACCAGTGGTGGATGGGTGGGTAGGGGGTGGACCAGATTGTGGTCACATCTACCCAGAGGTGAGATGGCTGTGCAGCTGTATGCCTCCTTGATTTTAGCATACAGTAAGTTCAGTGTCTTATTCTCTCTGGTGGGACAGTACACAAACGGTGTGAAGGTGTTAAGTGTCCTGTTCAGAGAGATGTGGTTCAGAAAGAAGTCTCTGGAGATGAGAATGAAAGCATGGTGTCCCGCCTGGAGTCTCACAGTCGCAGAGTGGATGATGTCACACACCATTGGCCAAAAAAAAAAAAAAGTTTTCAAATAGTGCCACAGATTCTCAATTGGATCAGGGTGTGATTTGGCCATTCCAAAACTGTTTTTGAGCCATTCCAGAGTCACTTTGGTCTTACACTTAGAGCCACTGCCATGTTGAAAAATGAATCTTTTCCCAAGCCAGGAGACTGGAACAAGTTCTTCTGCAATTCTGTGCTGTCCATTTTCCCTTTGAGTCTGACAAGATTCCCAGTCCCTACAGATGAAAAGCACTGCCACAGCATGGTGCTACCACCACATTTCAACATAAGTAGGGTGTTTCTTGAGGCATGGGCAGTGTTTTTACACCACATATACCTCTTCAAAGTCTGGCAAAAAAGTTCTATTTTGGTCTCATCGGACCATAAAACATACTCCCACATCTTCACTGGGTCTTCCTCATTCCTTCAACGATCGGCATCTGTATTGCTACTGTCATATATCTCATATGGCTTGTGTCATGGAGAAATTGTGAACCCATCCACCTTTACTCCAATTTCAGCTAAAGACCATTGCAGACTTCTGTAATAGCTGGATTTTTAGTAGCCTCTCTTCAGTTGACGTTATGCTCTGATACTTAGTTTTGAGGCACAGTATGTTTCAGTAATAGACTTGATGCTGTGATGAACCTTCCACTTTATGATGATGGATCCAACAGTGACATTCAAATTTTTCAATATTTTTTTGTAGATATTTCCTGCCTTGTGCATTTAAATATTTTTGTTTCTTACACCAGCAGAATGCTCATTTGTCTTTATTTTTGCAGTGATTTTGATCAAAGAAACTGGCCCTTACAAAGGGAACTTTTTACAACAAGAAAGACAACCTTCAATTCAAGTAGTCAAGTAAGTGTTTGTCATTTCAACCATAAATACAGTGCACAGTGAAATGAAAATGTCCCTTTCGGACTATGGTCTAACACAGGGGTGTCAAACTCCAGTCCTGGAGGGCAGTGGTCCAGCGCGTTTTGGTGATTTCCCTGCTCAGAAACACCTGGTTCACCTCGCCAGTTAATTGTCAGGTTTAGTGAATGTGTTTGAGGAGGAGAATCATCACACTGTGCTGGACACCAATCCTCCAGGACTGGAGTTTGACACCCCTGGTCTAACACAAAGAGCAAAAACAGAACACCATAAGTCTACTCAACAAGCAACAGGATTGGAAAAAATTTACAGTACATAAATACAGGATATTTACAGTGACAGGGGAGTAAGTTTTCTTTGTTTATGGCTGAAAAGTGTAGTATACGTATGAGGTGTGACTGGGAAAAGAAAGGAGTTCAGTTCAGAAACTGTTCCCCATCCTGGTAGTCAAGGCCCAGATGCAGCAAAACCTACTGCCAGACAGAGGGAAAGTAAAAAGCACGTGTACGTGGTCTTCTATAATGCTGGCGTGTTTGCAGATAAGGTGTGTGGTGTATCTCTCTTCAACGGAGGGGAAAGAGACCCTTACTATTTGCAGTAGGGTCTTGCGATCTGATGCGACACAATTTCTGTACCATGCCAGAATCTCGTTTCAGTGCTCTTCTCAGTCTCTACAGAATGTATCATCATGCACTTGCTGACGTTTACTCCTTCAGAAAATTATGATGATTTTCAAGAGCGCTGAATACTTTTACAAGCCACTGTATATCGAATCAAATTTAAGAACCTATCTGCAAAAAAGGTAAGTACTATAAGATAACTAGTACTGGAGTGGCAAGGTGCTAGACATGGAACTGCACAAAATACTGCTATAATTAGTATACATGAATTTCACGTTCACGTGTATATCAATGCTCACCAAAACAGTGTGTGGCACTCACATTGTATGATCTGCAGTGTCGTTGTTTCCACTGGACAAGCACAATTTGAGCAACCACTAGCGTGGCGATGAGGATCAGAACCATCTCAGCATGCATGGCTTCGTGACCTCTGTGCTTGACATGCAGCTTCTCATGCTGCACTCTAGAGAAGTACAACCATATTCAAATACAAATATAAGTTAGAGGAACACAGCTTTACAAACAAGCTAAACAAACACCAAAGAAAACTTTAAAGCATTTAAAAGTCAACAGAACTGATGTAATATTTGTAACAGGAGAACACCATCAACACAAGAGTAAAGTTTTGTGGAGGAACAATGGTTCCAGGTTTTGGTCATGTTAATGCTACAGTATATGAAGCCATTTTAGATGATTTTACTTTGTGGCAAAAAGTCCATTCCTGTTTCAGCATGACTGTGCCCCTGTGAACAAGTCTGGTATGGAGGAACTCCAGAGGCCTGTGCAGAATCCTGACCATAACCCAAATAAAGACTTTTTGGATTAGGTGGAGTGTCATGCAACATCACTGCCTGACCTCATAAATGCTCTTTTTACTGAAAACAATTCACAGTCACGTTCCAAAATATTGCAGAAAACTCATCAGAAGTCCCAAAGTGTAGGCTCTTAAGGCCACACAGCACTCAATATTAATGCAGATGTTGGAATGGGATGACCAACAATTTTACATAGTTGTAATGGTCAAGAGTCCATATACAAAAAATTAATTTCAATTATGTACATAAATCACCAGTTCTAACACCGGTCCCAGGTATCAAAGTCTTAAGGATGCCTGGGACGAGGACTTTTTAATGAGGTAAACACCTGAACACCTCATTTTTTCATCTTATACCATGGACAATAAAGTTAATGTAGCTAAAAAGTAACAGAAGTCCAGATTTGTATTACATTTGTTTTGTAGTTCCAGTACGCAAAACATGTCTCGGCTGATCAATTGCATTAGGGGCAAGGTAGAAATTGGCACACTATTCTATTCCTCTTCCACTTTTAGTGAACAATGACCTTGAGTACACTGAATAAGCACCGCTAGTGAACTGCATTGCAATGATCAGACAAAAATTACCCTTTACCCTTCGTATGCTTGACTCTGTTTCCTCAGACCAAGACTGACTGATGCACTTAGGCATCAAATTCACCTTGACAAGACAGTAAATTAAAAAATACTTACTTCCAGTTTTCTCTGTAAGACATTTTCAAAGGATCCTCCTGTTAGGAAAACACATGAAGAATTTCATTTTGCTAGTGCTACAAAAATAGACAAATGTCTGCTAAGCCTTTGTCACTTTAAGTTAAGACAGGAAGCTTTCTCCACTTTCTGATTCTGATGAAAACTAGCATTTAACAACTACAATGGAAAAAAAACACACAGTGCTTGACTTGTGCTATGAATTTCCACCCTCCCTTTTGGCTTTATCGACAAAATAACCAAAAACAGACTTTTTATACAGTGGAGAGGTTCATGAAGGGTACAGATACTGTTAATAATTTACAACCTTTATCTCAAATATAGTTAAGCAATATTAAGTTTTACGACTCTTATTATTCATAAAACAATATTATTATGTGGGTCACATAGGTCGAAAAAAGCGGTCTCTCGCTTCTCCATCTGGATTAAGAGCATGACTAAACATGTGAACATGACTAAGGGGATAAGACGCACTATTAAGAAGATAAGGTATACCTTTATTAGTCCACAAGTCCCACAATTTGCATTGTTAGGGCAGAACGTGCACAGTACTAAGGTAAGGGCAGCAAAAACAATAGAATAAAAGCTATACAACAACTGTACAGTATAAAAAGTACACCATACAAACTGATACATAAATATCAATAGACGTGTGTATGCGTATAAACTCCAAGTGGTTAGATCGTAAAATGCATTTATTAAATAATAAAAACAGTGACTAGGTTTAAAACGTCTAAACGCGTTACTGTTCATTAAGTATGTGTAAATGTAAATGTGGGATACTCAGCTCTCACCGTGAGGTTTTGCTGTATTTTGCTTTAGATTAACGTTTATATACAAAACTAGCCAATCTGCTAAACCCCCTAGCAGGCTATTCTGCACCTAAATGGATCTTAATACGCCAACAGCGACCGAAACGGACTAATTTAAAAATGTTATAACCTTTAAGATTAATGTCACAGGATGGGTTAGTTTCATAAGCAAATACAACCACAGTTACGCTGTTTTGGCCACAAATGCAGATCAACACATGCACAGTCAACCATTAAGCTAAACTAAGATAAACACACGACCAAAGGGGAACTCGGGTACCTGCCGAAGAATATCGCGCATTAAAATAAAAGTATTGAGCACATATAATCAGATTGCGAGCTATTTCTGTTCACTGCGGGCTACCTGAGGTTGCAGCCCAGCCATAGCTGACCACCCCGAACACTGACACTAACACCCTTCTTCAGTGGAGGACTGCAGGGTCACCATACTGGCCCCTACCAGCACACATACTGACCCCTACCGACGCCTGAGACCGAGAACAGAGTGATTCAGATGGAGGAAATATCACACTGGTCTTGCGCATGTATGCTTATTTGAACCTAAGACGTAAAGGAATTCTCTGCAGTCTACCTTAAAAAATGAATGCAGTGCAAGGTATTATTGTTTAATGCAGTTTAATGAAATACAGGTCAATGCAGTACAGGGTAATACATTACTCATGCATTAAAGTTTAGCGCAGTGCAATGCAGTACAGGTTATTACTTAATAAATAACTAGTATGTCTTCTAATAACTACTATGTATAAAAACTGCTATACAACATTAAGAAAATATTACTTAAACAAAATAATATAAAGTACTATTTAATAATATACTAACAATATTCAAGAAACCAAGAAGCATACATAAGGATCAGTAATATGATGAACCACTGTTAGTAGTAGTAATATTTTTGCAAGGCAAATACCTTGTAGATGTAGTAGTGCAATCGAAAAACCACAGACCCAGCTGTCATGACATGCATAGTGCTTGTACTGAGTAACTTACTCATTCATTGGAAGGGGTGTATTCAAATAGCAGTGAGGAGTTTAATCAGAGACTTTTTTCAGTCTGTGAAAAAATAAGTGTCATAAATCGCCTTTTTTTTTTAAAAAAAAAAGAGGGAAGCAAATATAATGGGCTGTTCCAAAAAGCTGATTTCAGAGGGGAAAACGTATAAAGAAGTGCAGTAAATTATAGGATGCTCAGCTCAAATTATCTCAAATGCTTTAAAATGGCAACAAATCCACAAACCACACAAAAGAAAATAAGCTACTACTGTTAAAACAGATAGAAATATAATCAGAAAGGCAAGGATTCAGCCCTTCAGAAAGATCAAGCACTGTAAGTACTGTTACAATTAGAAGACATTTGATCGAGGCTAAGCTATCAGCAAGAAGTCCCCATGGGGAGCTACTGTTGAAAAAACAGCACGTGCAACTTGGTTAAAATTTGCCAAGGTACATGTCGATTGGCCCAAAGAGAAATGATGTAACACTCTGTCACCTGATGAGAGTAAAATTGTTTATTTCAGGTCTAGTGGTCAATTGACAGTACATCAGACAACACCTGCATACTGAATTCAAGCCACAGTACACTGTGAAGACATTGAAACATGGTGGCGCAAAAATCATGGTATGATGTTTTTCATACTATGGTGATGGGCCCATTTATCAAATAACAGGGGTTGTGGATCAGATTAAATACATCAAAATACTTGAGAGATTATGCTGCCAAAGAGGAAATGCCCCTGAAATGGGTGTCTCAAAAAGACATTAAATTTACGTAATTTAGCAGACACTTTTACCTAAAGCGACTTCCATTCCCTAACTACAGGGGATAGTCTCCCTGGAGCAACTCGGGGTTAAGGGTCTTGCTCAGGAACCCAGTGGTGGTATGCTGAAGGTAGGATTCAGACCCATGACTTCTTGGTCCAGAGGTAAGTATACTACACACTAGGCCACCACCACTCAAACACACAAGCAGCAACATCTTGATTCTAGACAGCCTTCAGCTGACAGACTGGTGCAGAGCCAACAACATGTCCCTGAATGTAGATAAAACAAAAGAGATGGTTGTTGACTTCAGGAGGACACAACGTGATCGCAACACCCTGCAGAGGATTGTGAGGACAGCTGAGAAGATCACTGGGGTCTCTCTCCCCTCTGTCACAGACATTTACACTAACTGCTGCATCCGCAAAGCCACCGTCACCCCACTCACCCCTCACACACTTTCATTTCCCTCCCCCCATCTGGAAAAAGGTTCCCTAGCATACGGCCCTCCACTGCCAGAATGGGGAACAGTTTCTTCTCTCAGGCCATCAGACTCCTCAACCGGAACTGAAGCATAAAAACTGTACCCCCTTCACATCCACACACACACACACACACACACACACACACACACACACACAAACACACACACCACCAAAACCCCCTTCCTAAAGAACAACACAGACTTTAATTACCTGTTAAAATACATATATTTTTTTATACTGCACATTGCCTGTCATGTTGCTGCTACAATTGTTCAATTGTTCAACCATATTTATTGCTGTTCTGTATTGCTGCAACAATTCTGTATTGCTGTTCTGCATGGTAGTAATAACAATAAAACCTACTTGACTTGACTTGACTTGAAAATAGATTGAGGGATGAAGGGCCACCCCAATCCCCTGACCTCAACCCCAGTGAACATTTGTGTCAGAAAATGCAGTTTCTGAAACAAAACCCAAAAATTTACAGAAACTGTGGAATCAAGCTTGTACATCCTGGGCTGAAAATACTGTTTATAGATGCCACAAGTCGGTTGACTAGATACAATATCGTAATGCAGCAGTTATTAAAAACAGTGATTATACAACTAATTATTAGTTTAGCTTGTGTTTGAAGAGAAAAATGTTGATACTGGTATTTCTTTTACTTGATAAAATTTGTTGATGGAAATAAAAGAGGTTAAAAAATATTTTACTTTTTCAGTGCTACATACTATACGACCAAAACTATATAACTTTGCAACCACAAAATATATTGCCTTGTTTTATTGCCTTTATGCTGGTTAAAATATTATGTATCATATCCTCATATAACATTATATAAAATGAAAAGAAGTTTGTCAAGATTGTATTCAGCATATTCCCAGCAGACTTCATGGGAATTATCACAATATGATCATTTCCCTATCAGTTACCAGCCTTAAAAATCCCCAGTGATACATTCTGTTTGTGTATGGCAAGCCATAAATTCATTGTGTGTTGAGTGAACACAGGGGATTTTGCTGGCCGTTAACAATACTTACACAGTAAATGTCAGAGGAAAAAAAAGTGTGGGAGAAAAAAAATCACCCTGCAATGTTTTTCTTTTGAAAAGCTCAATGGAAATTTTAGGGGAGGGCACTGTGTTTTAAATAGAAAGAGCACAATAGACATTAAGGAAACAGAAGAGAGCACAGCTGAGGTGACAGCATTCAAGTGAGTATTACTGCATAAGCTAATGCTGTAAAGTAGCCTAAACCCATATTCAGATAAACTGTTACCTACCTGAAATAATGACAAAAGTAGAAATAAATTAGAATAGCAAAACAGACTTTAATAGGATTAAGAACTGGATGGAAAAACTTACTGAATTTTCTAGCCATTTAACCTTTTGGTACATCCAGAATCAACACTGAACTGCTATGCTAGACTGCTAGATTATTTCCTTTATGGTATCTTTTTGGTGTACTGTAGCACCAAAACGAGGAAAGAGAGGTGTGGGGCTAAATCAGAAGGGGGGAGTACATCACTAAACAGAATTCAGAAAGCAGCAGGACTCAAAATGCTCTTTTAAATGTCACCTTTTACAGGCATGAACATTATGTATATTGTAATTATAAATATTGACACATGGGGAGAAATACATTTGTTCTTAAGAATAATAATGGCAGTACTAATTTGGAAATATTTGCATTGTCACTATGGTCACCTATAAAGAAATCTTTGTAGCATTCATGGTGCGAGACTGTAATGGTTAGATATACAGTGGTCCTGACAGTTTCTATATTTCTGCATAAATATGACCTTCAACACCATCAGTCCTTGATAAAGAAAAGCCAATTAAACAAGTAAGATACAATATAATACTTGGTCAATTATTTATTGAGGAAAATGTTCCAATATTATACAGCTGGTGGCCAAGTGGTTAGGGGGTTCCCCATGCAATCAGAAGGTTGTGGGGTCAAATCT
The DNA here is from genome assembly GCA_037576975.1 of Alestes dentex. NCBI lineage: Eukaryota > Metazoa > Chordata > Actinopteri > Characiformes > Alestidae > Alestes > Alestes dentex. Next base: position 3,581 of record JBBIGA010035863.1, on the reverse strand, counting down.
CAGGACTCCTAGTCCCCACACACTGCTCCCTGGGTTGTGGTGGTAGTTCCCTGCTTCACTTGGTGAATGAATTAAATGCAGAGAAAGAATTTCACACTGTTCACACTGTGTGCTGTGCTGTGGTGTGTTGATGCATGACTATAATGGGTATATGAACCTTGGTTAGCAGCTAATTTGAAGGCAAAATCGGAGGTGTTTTCAGTCAGTAAGATGACAATTAGGTGCAAGTGGGTGCCTTGTTTTTTTGTTTTTTTTAAAGAAAAAGCATCTATCAGAGTTTGGACTCCACCAATACAAAGACAAATTATGTACAGGGGAAATTTATGATCATTGTTACCCTAGCCAGGACTGATCAATCAATAAAGATCACTCCATCTTTATAACTCAAAAGAATTGTCATGTTTTGGAATGGCCAAAGTCTCGAACTTAACCAATAGAAATACTGTGGAAAGACCTGAATTGAGCACTTAATATAAAGAAACCCACCAACATCACAAAGCTGAAGCTGTTCTGTATGGAGAAATGGATTACAATTCCTACAAGCCACATGCTCCACTGACAAATATGTAATATTGGATTGTTTTGCTCAAGAAATTAATGTCCAGATATGTTTGTTTTGTCTCATTTGGCTAATTTGGTTCTCTTCATCTAGGACTTGTGTGAAAATCTGTTATTTTTGGTCATATTTATTCAGAAATATAGAAACTTTCATGCCCCATTGTACATCTAACCATTATATTCTTGTACCATAATAAAGAGGCTTAGATGCTGCAAAGATACCTTGATAGGTGCATAACAATATGTAATAATTTAAATATTTTCCAGTTAGTACTGTCATTATAATTTTTTTCAAAAGCAGTGTTTTTCTTCCTATGTGTCAATATACATAATTACAATAATAGCATAGATTAAAAGCTATACAACACAAGTTAAATTATAAAATACACTTTATAACTAATACAAAAATGTAAATATAGACATTTGTATGTGTATGCAAATATGTGTATAAAACTAAAAATTAAAACTTTGTAGAAACTCTTATACTACCCCATCTTTATGTGGATGTATGTATGTTCTGGGCATTTTTGCTTATAGTCAGGGGTTGACATAATTATTTTGCTCTAGTACGCTTATGTAGGTACATGAATGAATTGGTACGCAATAAAATTAAACATTTTCCACCTCACCATGGGCGCTGGAACCATTATTCATCCTGGGGACCAGTCATGTCAGGCTTTGGGCTACAGGGCCCTGCATAAAAGACCAGGCAAACGACCAGGCACAAACAATCCCACAGGGATTATTTGTCACCAAAGATTTTAAATCAAGATTCTAATGCGATGAGAGTGCCTGCTTTCTCGCTAGTAACTGGTCGAAGCGAGGAAAGCATGCCTGACAGAGCCACTCGGAGCGTGTTTCTGAGTTGCATCTGTTTCTGTACTTTGTTTTCTTGGTTGTCAAGAGAGAAAAAGCGGTCTTGCATGGATACGTGAAACAGAGAGGTGAGATTGTTTTCGCCTCTCTGTTTCACTCAGCTGGGGATTTTCGTCACAGCCAGAACTTGGACAGAGACAGAGACTCATGCATACTTGCGTACCACTTATGTCAACCCCTGCTTATAGTAGCAGTGGGAACTTGGCTAGCATGGAAAAACAAAATTATTTTAACTGACATGTAGCAATTGTAACCTTCTTTTACCCTAATTTTCTACCCCCAGAAAGTACAAAGAACTATGAACATACATAATGACTCCAGTGGTAACTGCACCAATATTGACTACCTCATGAAGCGCAACTACTTACCTGTCATGTATGGCATAATTTTTGTAGTGGGTGTACTGGGTAATGTGACCTCTCTACTGGTTTATGTGGCAAATGTCCGTCCCTGGAAAAGCAGCAGCATCATCTTGGTCAACCTGGCCACCACGGACCTGCTGTATATGATGAGCATGCCATTTTTAATCTACTACTATGCGCTAGGTGATTCTTGGACACTGAGTGACTTCATGTGCCGGTTTGTGCGCTTTGGTTTCCATTTCAATCTCTATGGCAGCATTCTCTTCCTCACCTGTCTGGCGGTATTCCGCTATGTGGCTGTGGTGCACCCTCTTCAAGCGGCCAGGATTCAGAAAAAGCGATGGGGCTTACTTGCATGTCTCCTGTCCTGGGCTCTGGCAGCTGTCCAGATGGCACCCATTTTTAACTTGATTATCACTGTGAAAGTGGACAACATAACCTATTGCCTGGACCTAGCCAGCAACAAACCAAAAGATGTATGGGGATATAGCTGGATGCTGACAGCGCTAGGCTTCTTACTACCCCTAATAGTGGTATGTGCATGTTACATGTGCATTGCAAAAGAATTAGCAAGAGGTCCACACACTCACCGTAGGAGCCATATTCGGGCAAGAAGGCTCATAACACTAGTGATTATCTGTTTTGTTGTTTGCTTTTTCCCTTACCATGTACTGCGCACACTGAGAATATATACAAGACTCATTCCTGATGCCTCCTGCATGCTATACAGATGTGTACATGCTGTTTATGTAGTCTCAAGGCCCATGGCAGCATTCAACACTGTCTTTAACTTGGGGCTATACACACTGGCTGGCGATCGCTTCAAGCAAGCATTTATAGGTTTTTTTTTTTCAAATAAGTGTCGAAGAGAAACCTTTATTCATGTAGTTAGTGGCCCACACCAGTAAAACTAAGATTTTCAAAGAAATGTTTGTAGGGTTAAAACCATGGCAGCTTAACAATACACAGCAAGGGGAAGTATTCAAATACAGTTTTAGTTATTTACTGTACTTTTGGTTCCCATGTTCCCTTCATATCATGGCATGTAAGGAATATTATTTCATACTAATTTACATAAGTTACTAATTTACATAATTGTACTTGTTCCAAAACTGTTAGATTAGGCTAAACACTTGTGTAAAAAATTTATACCAATATGATTGTTGCTGAGGGTTGTGGGAGGTGCTGAGGGTTGTGGGAGTAAAAAAAGCGGTGGGGCTTAAATTGCAGTGCAATTCTTTGTAAATTTTGTTTATAACTGTTGATTGTGCTGGTTTCAGGTCATCCTGCAAATCATAAGATGAGTCCTGCCTTTTCTTTTAACACTCCCTTAAATCTTTGCGGTCTCACAAACTTTCTGATTGCATATTACCGAAGCATTTGTAGTTGCAGAGGTGTTTAAGATCTTTACCAAGGCTCTGTTTCATTCAAGTGTTGTTTAATAATGTTGTCTCTTAGACTTTTAAGATTCTTCGTCACCTTGACCATGATTGTTACATCTTGATTTATACTTCCCAAGCAATGGTAATGTATTTTATAATGACACCAAGATGTTTTTTTTTTAATTTTAGGACCACTAATATCTAAAGCTTTTATTTACTTTACATTCTTCTGCCTTATGTTCTTCTGCCTTATGTCTTCTGCGTTAATTGTTTTTACCTTATGTATATTTTTGTGAATTTAAAATGTATGCATGCACTGGAACTACATTAAATAACAAAAATTATTCTGAAATCTGATTTTGAGTGCCAGCATTACAATACATACACACACAAACACATAATA
>JBBIGA010035835.1:0-13655 GCA_037576975.1 Alestes dentex | reverse complement strand
CAGTGTGCACTACAGGAGGAAGTGCGCAGTGCGCACTACGCCTTCATTGCAGTGCACTGACCCAAGTGCGCGATTTCAGACACATTCAATCTCTCCACAAACACTTCTACACAAATAAAGTGTTAAATCTGCATTTTAATCTTTTGGTACAGAAACTTCTCTCTGTAAGTCGATGTGCTGAAACCCATTATAGGCATCGGTTCAAATATATTAAGCCTCACTGTGGCTTTTTTGTGGCTTCTCTATCAAGAATCATTACAAATTCATGATCACTTATGTAGCCAAGGGCAAGTTAACCAATTTACTGCAGACCAGGAAGCAGCCCGCCGAGCCGCATGACTTTCCAAACCAAATTAAAGGAGCTCTAGTAGGACTTAAACACTTAAAACTGCTTGTAATTATTTTTATAAACACAAAATGAGATGTTAAAGAGTGTGTGCAGCCGTGGTAATACTGGGTTATAAACTGCGCTTTCAGGTTTGTCATCAAGCCAGATTTGTACATTTCACTGCTTGTTGCATATGCTGCTCCTCGGCCTTCTTTTAAATATCTGCACTTCTGTTGCACTTTCCATTTTCTTTTACTGATTTGGTATGTGTTCTTTTATTTCTTTTATTTCTTTTATTATTTTATTTTGAGCCCAGTCTCACGAGTTTTCGTGAAGCCATCATGATACACAATGCAATCAAAATACATGCTGCGATCATGCTTTAGGGCTTTTTTCGTGCTAGGACAAAGCTTCACTACCCTGTATTTTAATGCCCACTGCGTAACACCGCCAGTATCAGTGGTAACTGGTGACTGAGGGACAGTAGGAGAGAAATAATGAGTTGATTCCTTATTGTTTTTGTTTGCAAAGCAGTTGAAACAGGCTGAAATGCCGCAAGACGGGGAAAGTCACTAACCTTCACCCTAACCTTAACACCAACTCTAACTCTAACCCTAACCCTAACCTTAACCTTAAACCTAACCCTAACCTTCTCCCTAACCCTAACTCTAACCCTGACCCTGACCCTAACCCTAACCTTAACCCTAACCCTAACCCTAACAGTAACCTTAATCCTAAACCTAACCTTAACCTTAACTCTGACCCTGACCCTGAACCTAACCCTAACCCTAACCCTAACCCTAACCCTAACCCTAACCTTAACCCTAAACCTAACCTTAACCTTAACTCTGACCCTGACCCTAACCCTAACCCTAACCCTACCTCTAACCCTAAGAGTCACCAGTAGGGGTAGTGAAGTGTTGTCCTAGCACGAAAAAAGCCCTAAAGCATGATCGCAGCTCGTATTTTGATTACATTGTATTTCGTGACGGCTGCACGAAAAGTCGTGATATTGGGTTGTTTATTTTATTTTATTCTTTTTTATATTATTTTTTATTATATGCCTGTATAACACATCTAATGACCTTTTGTGTGTGATAATTAATATAAATAAATAAAGTTGACTTGACTTGTTCAGTCCAAACTTGTTCAGTCCAAACTGTAAAGTTAAGAACCATTCAATTGGTAAAGAACTTTAAGGGTCTTCATACCCACTTCAAACCCTTTTGGATCATCTGAAAATACTAGCTGCCTGTTACTCTATCACAGTATCATTCAGACCAGTATAAATGGTTCAAAATGTATTCACATTTTCATAAATTAGAAGTCTTTTTTTAGATTTTAAACTTAACTAGAACTATCTGAAGAATCTTTCGACTGATGGATTAGGGAATCAAACCATCTCCTTTAATTTCAAGACTGTAGCCTTGGACTAAATTGCAGTGCCCAGGGGCAATTCGTCACTGAGAGTTCCATGTAGTCTCAAATTAGGCTTAATCCGGGTTGATCAGGGTTAGGTCTCCGAGATATTTCCGAATAAAACAGGTCTGGAGTACGATAGATAATTATGCAGTTTAATTAAGCCCTCAGCCTCAAAAGCTTGGGCAAAAGTGAAAGAAGAAAATGCTAATAGGTTTTAAAACACATTTATCAAGGGACACGTTTCTATCTGATGTGATGAGGCACATGCTGTACAGACAGTTCACACCATGGAATTCCAGAAGCCTTAATAAACGAACACTGCGTGATTAGACTGTTCTAAAGTACACGGTGAAATTGAATTTAAATAGAAGTCAGATTCTGCACCCAACATCTGCAAAACCAAGTAATGTAATGAAGGAAGAGATGAATAATGTTCTTGTATTTTTTTTGTCTGTTGTGGCCCTCTGAAACGTAATTAGTCTAATTAGCCCTTAGGTGGAGATGTTATAAGTGGATTTCAGACATTAGAGTATTTGTCATTCTATTCCTAGAGAGGAAATGAGCAAAACTGGTTTATTTTGGTATTATAATAGAGGGACACATTCAGACACGGGGCCATTTATGAACCTTTGCACACACGTCGAATTGCCTTATCTCTACCCGCAGCTGCAAGACAGTTACTTTAAAGATGCTCCTACAGCATTAAGTTGTAAAATTACTTTATTTTTTCCAGTATACTGAATTGTGCTTTTCATGAGGGAAAACTAGAGTCTATGCCCTTTGGATAGGCCTTGAAGAGATTATAGTGGCCATATTTCAGATAAAGATCTCTGCACTCCGTTAACGGTGGCACACAGGCAGATATAGCACAGTATACTGAATCATTTATGGACTATATCGTAACACTATATTAAGCCTATGCTTTAATGGAGCAGTACAGAGACATGGCCTTCAGTGGTTAGGCCTTTCTACTGAGGGTATGAAGCAGCCTTTAGAACTAGTGAAATCTACACTGCAGCACTTTAATGGGTGGATGTTCACTAAGGGTGTTTTGACATACTGCTCTTTTAAAATGAACCCTCAATTCTGTCAAAGAGAAGCTGTAAGTTGACTCAGTGTTCACAATGTAAGTGAACACCAAAGCTGGCTTTAAATTCAAAACCTGCTACAGTTCATTACGTTCAGTTCCCTGTTGCTAACACTTACTTACATGTGGAGGCAGAACGTTCCTCCATGTAAAATACATGACTCGCTGCCTCATCAGAACACACTCATCTTCCATGCAGGATGAAGTGGCCTGACTCCATGCTGCAGCATTTTGATGGGTGGGTGTTCACTAAGGGTGTTTTCACATGCAGTTCTTTTAAAATGAGCCCTCAGTTCTGTTAAATGGACTCAGTTCTGTTAAAGTGGACCTACAAGTTGACCTCAGTGCTTCTTTGTTCACAATGTAAGAGGGAAGAGGCTTGGTTCTCTTTCTGGCACTCATCAAACCTCAGACCACTTCTTGACCATATTCCTGTAGCACAAGACTGTTAAAACTGAATAGTTACTGTTGCTCATTGAATAATCTTCGATCTAAATGAATTGTTACTGAACATTGTATATATTTTATGAAACATTAAGCCACAGCGCACATTTTATCCAGTGCAGGGGGTTTTACCTCTGCATCTCATTTCATGTCTAGTCTGTGACTGTAACCACGTCTAATTCACGGCAGCAAACACCAGGCAGCCTTCATCCTGAGTGGGCTTCTTCACCCACTGAGTGCTGCATGACTGTTGCTGTGTGCTTTAAGCATTATTAAGCACTGCTGCTATGCACATGAAAGTGCTTAAAATGGCACTGGAACTTTTTAACCCCCATTAAGAATGCAAAGACATATGAATATGCATGATTACACAAATTAGAAATATCCCTGTGCCGCCCCACCATCCAAACTCCTCCCCTTCACCTCACTACAGACCTGTCAACACTTTCTTTTTTTTCCGGATGTCCTCTGTATTGTAGCCTCACTGTCTTTAAGTTTTAATATTTTTCTATACTTACCTGTCAACATATGAGCCCCCCCCATCGACAACTTTACAAATCACCCCCACCCTAATCGACATCTGAAATCGGTCAGTCAACAACTGAAAACACTGGGAGGTCCCGGAAAAGCTCACTTACTTTCAAATATCAATTTTCTTTGATTGTTTCTTTCACTTTCACTTGAGCACCCCGATAGCTCTTCCCATACAAAAGAATGGAAAGGATAAACTCTCAGATACATTTGAAACTGCATAAAGAATATTTAAAACACTTTTTGGATGTAAAAATAACATCCACAAAGCGAATGAATTACACTCTTTCAGGCACAAAACAATGTTTAGTGTGTTAAACTTAACCTGGGTGGTCCACACTTTGTTTTCATGTTTTAGGCTCTGGAAAACACTGCACTGAAACGGACAAACTGATATACACCATGTAAGGACAGAAACGCAAATATATGAGAATGCCAAACTCACAACCGTCTGTTCATCTTTAGATTTCTGTAGCACTAGAAACAGTCAGTACTCAAGGGGGAAGTCAAATCAGAGCGACGGCAACAGTACCCAGGTCTCGACAAGAGAAAAATGATCTTTCTTTAATGCAGCAGGTCTTTTGGAGACAGTTTGCATTTTGTGTTACAATCTACTGCCCAGTCAGACAGTCAGCTATCATGGATGAACTCTGACCTGCAGAGCCAGCTTTGCGGGCAAGAATGTCAGTTTTAAATCTAATGCAGAGAGACACAGGATGCAGAGGAAGGGAATGCAGGGAGTGCAGCAGTGGAGTCATGCTGCCGCATTCAGAATGAGTTACTAGGGCCTAATGGTCTATCCAGGATGACCAGACAGCAGTAGGCAAGTTTTGGTCCGACTAAGATGGGAATATAAAGTGAGACCTTGGAATGTATAGTTCTTTAACTATTTTCCTTTTGTTAAAATGTCATATTTTCTCTTATTTATAATGGAAATCAATTTTTCATCACTTCTGTTCAAAGGTATTTTTTAATTATAATGCCTAAGTATGATACACCTACTCTCCATTCCGTATGATCCACATGTTCAATTCTATGAGCTAAAGAGTAGTCATGTACAACGTTATTTCGAGTGTTTGGTGCACAAACCTACACAGATATGTATCTCAGAGACATACACAGATTTAGTATATATGTTATATATCATGTAACATACATACTATACCTGTGTAAACTCACCACAACAAAATATGTCAGATTTGTTATATAATGTAGTCAAATGGCACCACACAGTTCTGCGTTTACTCTTCATCTCCGTTCATATCTGAAGTCCTCAGGTCATTCTTGGACTGAACGAAACGTGTTCAACCAAATTTGAAGCCATGCTAGCAGCTGGTCCTGAAGAACTCAACCTATTAAACATTTCAGACTTTTCAGGAATACGTAGAAAAGCCTGAAAGCAAATGAGGAGAAGTTTCCAAACAGTGCAACTCCATGAAAAAAGCTACCGATAATTCAACACTCAGCTTAACAGAAAAATGAAAGATGGCTCCTTTTGATGCATAAAACATGCCAATGTGCTGTTTGCCTGGCTTTATATTTCAAGGAGAGGAACTGCACAAGCAAAGTCAAAGTTCTTTAGAAACTGCCGCCTCAGCCAGCATTTTAAATGCACCTCCTTGAAAAAGAAACTCTAGAGAGGTTTCAGCTCATTTATCCCTGCTCCATTTGTATTCCCTGCTATTTATTTTCCTGATCTATGTGCGATCTTGTCTTTTAAAGAAAAATTCCAGGCTAACCAGCATCTTGTCAAATACAACTACATAAATAAATAATGATCAAAAGTTTACGACGTAGCCCACACAATTTTGCATCATATGCAAATCCTGCTGATTAATGATGCCTTCATGCATATTTAATAGCTGGTTTTCAATGCAACCACTGCATGAAATATATCTGAAAGCTTAAATATTTTCCTGGCCAGCATTCCGACTCTTGGATTTTTTCCACTTTCTCTTTTTCCCCTTCTGGGTTTACTCAGTCCACTCTCTTCATGTTATGAATGGCCACAAGTAAATTATTTATTTATTATTGTTTGTTATTTACTATTATTTATTTACTGCTGCTGTATTGAGCAGCAAATGAGCTCCATACTGTTTATTCTGATAACTAACTTAGTAATCGCTTTTTTAAAAAGGGCCAGTAAACATAAGAACAAAGAGCAGACAGCCTTTCAAAGCCTTACAAAATATGTCAACAACATAAAACAAGCCTTATAGAAAATAATTAAATTATGAAATAATATCATGTAAATGCATAAATCCTGGCTTGTTTGCTGAAGTCTTTATCTGTGGATAAGGGGAATAGAACATTGTGGTCACTTCTTTACTAAAGTTTGATTTTAAACTCCCTATGTCTCTGTTCTTCCTCCATATAGTCTTTCATGTTGTCTACAGCCATTTCCTTGTTTTATTCAGTTTCTCTGGGACCATTTCTCAGATCGTGAGAGCTTTTCAGTCTCCTTTCTGCAGTCTATAATGCATTTCAGCATTTTTGAATGGGAAACAGAACTAAAAAGGGCTCAATTACTTTTAGCAGGCAACAAAATGAGGTTCAGTGGAAGTAATTGTGTTGAAACATTATAATATTATAATATTATAAATAACAATATAAATAACATTGTACTAAATATAAAACTAATCATGAGGTGATCTCCATGTGTACCTTAGTATAGCTGCCATTACAAGTTGTATTATAGAGTCAATGAGTCAGAAGACTTTCGAGTTTAGATGATTATTTATGCCGTATATCCATGCTGCTTATAACACTGGACTGTCATTTTATTAGGTACCTCCCATATATGTGCAATACAGAGCCCATGTTGTACAATTTAATAGTCACCAATCCATCCATCAATTAAAAGAGACCACCACAGTACAGTAAGAGACTATGTTTAATTTTTTTTGCCATGTACAAGTGGTCAGAAATAAGTAAAAAATTTTCTCTTCACATTCAATGCTCAGAAATGACCACTTTAAGCTTGTTAATTATTTGGATCAGGTGTGTGAAACAGTGAAAACAATCAAATATGCAGGGTAGTGTGCAAAGCTACGTACTGAACAAAGTTATACTAAGTTATACAAACTGAACAAAGAGTCTTAAAAACACTTCCTATAGCATAACTTAATAACAATATCAAAATTTCGTCATACTTGACAATGATAGTTTAGACTGAATTTCTGAACAGTGTATAGCAGCTGGTACCCAACAGTAGGTGGACAATTAAATGATTAAACAAGCTAAAGAGTACATGGGTTAAATAAATCAAGCCTACTCGACTTTGGGGGAAAACATTTAAAGTAGAAATGGACAGCAGGCCTTCAGTGTGTAGGACCTGTGTTTTCCAACCCTGGTGCAGAGGGCACACCGCCCTGCATATTTGAGTGTTTTCACTGTGTTTCACACACCTGATCCAAATAATCAGATCATTAACACCCCCTTACTGGAGAGAAGTGGGTTTAATGAAGCAGAAAAAACACTCAAATGTGACAGTGTGCCTCCAGGACCAGGTGGGGAAACACTGTGATGGAGGATCACATCATATAAAAAATCATCTCAATGAAGCATTAGTGGAAAAATAGATACTAAAAAAATAGATACTGCTGCTGCACTAAAATTCAGTTAATCAATTTATTACTCTAATGTGTAGCACTGTAGACGAGGAGGTGGATGTAACTGCCAACAGAGTTTATTAACAGAAGAAACAGGGTGAACCGAGATACACAGAGCGGAGACATGGGCAAAAACACAGCAAACACCAAGCAAGAAACAAATCAAGTCAAACTGGGACATTAACACAGAACAACCACCGAGCAAAAAAACAAACACCGGGGCAAACGCAGACTGTAGCGCAGTAGTGGGAAACAAAAACAGGAACATGTCACAGGTGAACTGGATAAGGTAGGGCTCATGGCCAGGGTAAACAAATCACAGACCCATGATGTGGGCCGACGTAAAAAATGACAGACAAGAAAAAGGGAAAAAGAACAACACAAAAAGCCACACAGTGAAAAAGGGAAAAGACAGGGAGAATGTTACAGAAGTCCAGGGGTGAATATAAAGCGGAGGCCTGTGGCAGGAGACAGGACACGAGGATGAGACAGAATGCAGGGATGGGACCAAATGCTGGGTTTGGGTCACTGGGCAGGACAGGAGACTGGGACAAAACGGAAGGCTGGAACAGGACAGGAGACTGGGACAAAACAGGACAAGACAGGAGACTGGGACAAAACAGAAGGCAGGAACAAGACAGGAGACTGGGACAAAACGGAAGGCTGGAACAAGAAAGGAGACTGGGACAAAACGGAAGGCTGGAACAAGACAGGAGACTTGACAAAACAGAAGGCTGGAACAAGACAGGAGACTGGGACAAAACAGAAGGCTGGAACAAGACAGGAGACTTGACAAAACTGAGGCACAAAAACCGGGATAGGGATAATGACAGGGACGAGCATGGGAGACTGGAACAGATACCAATACAGTAACAGAGACAGGAACAGACACAGGAACTAAAGAGGGAGCAACAGGGGACTGAAACAATGCTGAGGTAGCAGTCAGTCCTGGGCTGCTGCCAGCCAGCGTCTGAATGTCTTTGGCGGGGCACCGGTGACACAGAGGTACCCCCAGGGCAGCAGAGGGCACTGCGTGATCAAGTGCCCCCTCAGCTGCAACACACAGGATGTTGGGCGGTGCTGTGGAACATGGCTATATTATGGATGTGAAATTGGTGCTGAGACATCCTCTTGTTCACGACTTCTAGTTCTTCTGTGATGTGTAAAGACATAGACGAGGTGGTGGATGTAATCGCAAGCAGAGTTTATTAACAGGAAAAAAACAGGAATCAGGACTGAACGTGGGCGAAGAATTACTTTGCAGCCTTCTTGCTGCGTTCTAAAACTCTTTACAGGACAGTTTTCATACGCATCGTTTTTTCAGGCAAATGATTTCATATTGCCGACTAAACAGCAAATTAAACGACACACCTTTGAGCCAACAGTGGTGTTGTTGGTGTGGGAAATGAGTAGAAAATGACATTTGTCAATTCTGTCAGGTTATTACGGGTCTTCCAGGCACATTTTAAGATGAGTTTTCCTCCATAGTAAAACATGAGCAAGCTCTCTCCCTAGTCAGAGACAGGAGCATGGTCTTATTTAAACGAGGCCTTTCCAACATGTCTGCTGAGTGGACTTTCTTGTAATCAGTTAAACATACAAGTGTCATTACTCATTGACCTTTAGTGGACATGATGTTGGTGCTATTCTTGTGTTCTATTATTCCTCAACGAGCCCTTTGTGATGCCCTTGCAATACATAGTCATACCAGTGCAACAAACACTAACCCCTGATGAAGACCTGGACTATTAATGCACATTTTACAGGAACGTTATAGTCTCTGTACACTACCAAGCTGGTGCCTTCACTAATAATGTCATACCACCCAAATAATTTCTGATCAGCAGGGTTCCTATGGTGAAGTAGGGGGGTCTGAAAAGCAGTGTAGATACAACGTTGATCTGTCAGAAAACCATACATCTACAAAGTACCCTTTTATAGTGGTAGTACCTAAACTGACAGCACAGTGTATATTTCATTGAGGTTTTTGTGAAAATGGTCACCTTAGTGAAGACAAGTAAGAGTCAAATTCAGACCTAATCATTAGATTTGATCTGTTTTAGTTGTTACCTTTGTTGCCTACAGAGAGGAGTAATGGCCCCATGCTTTAATGGAACAACATATGAATTTATTACATGCTCTTTTATACACAGAGATAACCACAGCTGTCTTGTTACCTCTTCATGAACCAGAAACCGGGAGAGTGTATTATTTATTAAGCTTTTACAATAAGTGTCCCACATACCCTGATGAATTTTGTAGTTACCCCACAGCTTTCCTCAAACAAGTAAGCCAGAGTTTCCTTTTCAGTTAGCGAATGCTGTGGTCTGTTTCATTCTCTTCATTTCATTGTACGTTGTTGCTGAATCAAATTCAAATGACGTTGCTGTCTAGCTGATGAGGGGGAAAATGCTGTTTTTACTGTCTTTAAGTGAGAGCTGTGTTTGTGCTGTCTGAAGTCTGGGTCACTGTACTTTAATTCTGGGTCATCTGATAGCGAGGTCCCAGATGCACTCTCGATAAAATGTTGGTGTGTTTTTTGTGGGCTAAAAATATAAAACTCCACCAAGAGACACAAGGGGAAAGTAAACAATGATTCACCTCAGTCATCTGTTATAGTGTTCACTAACCCTCAATATTGCCATAGCTTCTCACAATTACAGGGTAGTAATTAACCTATTTAAAGCTTTCCCCTATGCAGCAGTGATATGAAAATGACCGTGAGAATTATAAACTAACCTTTGATGTGGCCATGAAGCCTTTTGCCATTATAAGTCCACCTGCATTTCCAAGGACGTTTAAATGACAGGAAAAAGAGGCCAATGGCTTGTTCAAAGATCAACAGAGGAAAGTGTTGTTTTTATGAAAAATTGTCTGAAAGCTGTTTGCTGGTTGTCACATTAGATGTTACTGTCATTAAATAAATAAAACATAATACAAAATCATTCAGAATGGTTTTGATGTAAAACAGTTTGTTGTAGATAAATTCACCAATGTTGCCAAAAAGTTTCTTCTTTTTTCAGTCTGAAGGACCATTTAAGATTTACAGCATTACATATAAAAAGATATTGGATGTGTGCAGGTTCACTGGTCATGTTATTAATAACATGGCAATATTTGTGCCACAACCCTTGGTTTGTATCACCATGACTGTAAAGAAATCCAAGTCACTATCCAAACTAAATTCACATCAAACCACTCTGATTATTAATATGTAAATGTTAATATTATGTCAATGTGATTATGCAGAAATAAAAAAATAATATAATGAATTGAATTGTTAATGATCAATAAACAATAAAACCTAGTATGTTCATTTTTGTTGCTTTTTAATTTTTTAAAATATAACATCAAAAAGCCAGTTGCCGTTGACACAATGTCAACATTTTGCCAGAATTTCAATAGAAATGGTCCAAAATGATGTAATGTTCTGTTTATTCCATTTTGAAGGTTTTGTTCTGGCTGAGATGGTTTGTAAATTAGATTCTGATTAGATGCCGTGTATTATGTCCAGTTCACTTATGTTTGAATGAGCAGACTAAATCACTGCAGGCTGAATGAGTGGCCATATGTAAATGTGTTTGTTACAATATTTACATTTACAGCATTTATCAGACACTTTTATCCAAAGCAACTTCCATTCCCTAACTACAGGGGGCAGTCTCCCTGGAGCAACTTGGGGTAAAGGGTCTTGCTCAGGAACCCAGTGGTGGTATACTGAAGGTAGGATTAGAACCCATGACCTTTTGGTGCAGAGGCAAGTATCCCACCCACTAGACCACCACTATCCCCATAATACATCAAACTCTTTATTTCAGTGTACATCAGACTCTCTTGCTTTAAAAAAATTAACACAATTTCAGTTTTCCAGGATATGGCCCCTTTAAGTGGTTAACTCTGACACTATACAGCAGTGGCACCGGAACTTGTCATATCCGTAAGTCACCCTCGCTGGGTGTGCAGTCCGCACAGCTAGACAGGGCTTTGGCTGTTTCTTGTATTCATGACTGCTGTTCCTGCCAAAGAGCTGGTGGGACAGTCACCAATGATGAAGAGGAAGCCACAGGGCGTCTCGCGCAGCATAATGTGTGCTGAAGGTTGATTTATCATGCTGTCCTCATCCTAAAAAAAGTGCATACCCTCAGTGCTCTCATCAGTCTCAAGCTTAGTAGGAAATAACCGAGGTCGTTCACCTACAGGACGAAGTGAACATCTTACAACTGGTGTAAAAATAGACTGGCCAAGCGTTTCTGGGCTGAGAATTTCTGGGCTGAGAATTTTCAGAAGATATACAGTTTACTGCTGTGGGCAGTTGCTGGTTAAGGCTTGATTTTGTATTATATTTGATGGCTACAGATGCATGACACTCAGAGCAGTTGGTGAGGCCAAGGCCTGCTGTGGGGTGAGGAGAGAGGAGTAATCTTTTGTTGGTGTTTTGTGGGGTTTACTGCTCTATGGAGAAAGCAATTTTAGAATGGATAAAGGAATAATCCACTGCGATTTAGGGATTATCGCCATGAATGACCTTTATTTCTGTGTAAGGCATGCAGTGGGTTTCAAGTGCTTTGCCTGTAGAGTCATCTGATTATAGCTGCATGCCTATTTAATCTTGAAGAGCTTTGAGAAGAGGAAGGGTAATATACCTACAAAATAGTACAAATACAAAGTGTGATCTCCAGCAGAGGGGAAACCTCAGGGCCTTCTAGGACGTCTATTGATTTCTGCTGCTAAAAAATGCATGTTTGAATTCATAATTTTCATTCCATAGAATCATATTGTATAAAAACTTCAAATGTTCTGCGGTTTTACTCTTCCATTTCCTGAAGTTGTAAGTTTTGATTGGAAACAATTCTAACCAGAATTCTTGAAATGTCCAATGGAAAATGATCCAATCAGAATTTTTTTCTGCTGTACAGGTAAATATAGCTAATCAACTCTCCCACTGATTAAGATTTCACAAGCTGGATTGAAGACTTTGAGCGTCAAATTAAGCACCAACAATTAGGAATCAACCAGTTACGTTTTGATTTCTAGAGGGTGGGCGCAGTAAGGGAAGTTAGTCTAAGCCTTCTGGAAGTCTAGGGTGTCTCACTGACTGTTAGGGGTGTAAAGGTTCTGAGCCAAAGCTGAAATCTGTGGTTCAGCAGTCTACTGTCCATCTCACAGTACATGTCATATAAACTGCTTGGTTTTGTCTCACAGCGCTTCTTTACTGTAAATTTAAAAAATGTGCTTAAAAACAGATTTAAAAAATATGCCTAAATACATATGCCTCGGTGGCAGATGGAAAACTGTGCGCATGCACCTATGTTTTGCTGCCATACTTAGGGGTTCAGTGGGTGACAGCAAAGTGAGGCAGCAACTTCAGTCCTCATTAAATGCCCACTGCCTGTCTGCCTGGTGTCTCGGAATTGTTACTACTGCCATGTAGAGCTGACAGTGGTTTGTTGAAACTGCTCTAACAAGAGTTAATAAAGAGCCGAATCCACTACCCATGGTGAGCCACAATCTTATTTCATGCCCTGCAGTGCATGCATGGGATATCATCTCAAGGAATTTGCACATAAGGGTAGCTAATAAAAATGGAACTGGTGAAGATGTGTTCAAAATTCATGAAATGTAGAAATTTTACTGAATTCTAACCAAGGTTAAATGTGCTTTAGCAACAAGATTAATTGTGTTTGTGCTGTGTTTGTGATCCTTGTTGAACGTGTCTGAAATTCCAAGCAAAATCTTGAGAAGAGCAGGGTAAGGCATAGCTCACTGTAAATAAAATGGATGGTTGAAATTCAAGGTTCATGGTTCAAGGTTACTTTACTGTCATCAGCAGCTGTGAAAAGTGGGATGAGACGTTTCTCCATGGACCACGGCGCAACGTACAGCAACATACAACATTCAACAGAGTGCTGGTCACAACAGACAGAGGACAACAGACAGACAATAAATAGACAGCAAGTGTGGACATTACGTGAACCTTCTGGAGTGATGAGTATTCCACTATAGGTCTGATTACTGCATAGGCGGCAGTTAGCAGAATTAAACAGAGTTCCAGGGATGACAGAACACTACAATAAATAAACGATAAATAGACAATGTAGCAGTGTAACAGTAATGTGAGTGGCAAACTTAGTTTACTAGAAATTAACATATTGCACTATATATACAGTGAGGAACATAAGTATTTGAACACCCTGCGATTTTGCAAATTCTCCCACTTAGAAATCATGGAGGG
>JBBIGA010035815.1:0-13656 GCA_037576975.1 Alestes dentex | reverse complement strand
GCATCACGGCAGCGGGAGAGAAGTCCGGCTCCAGCCCCCCGAGCTCCGCTCGCCCGCCGTCCCCGTACGAGTCGTAGATCGACAGGTTCTCCACCAGTTTACTCGCCCGGTGGCCCAAATCCTCCCCGTAACGGTGCATGACTCACACCGGAGAGAGGAGACCCGAGACCCTGAGCGGAGCGGGGGGCGAGAGATGTAGAGAGAGAGTGGGAGAGAGAGAGATGCAGAGATACAGAGAGAGAGAGAGAGTGGGAAAGAGTAAGAGAGATAGAGAGAATTAGCAAATTAGCATTTCTCACAGAAATCACAACAAAACGCTGCCATCCTTGCGTTTTTTCTCTCCTTTTTTCTCTCCGATTTCGTCTCAGTAGTGTTTACATTATTATCCTCCGGTTTGGACACACACGCAAATGAAAAAAACGCCCGTTATCCACAGTTTTCCTGAAAGTTTTCTCCTCTCTCTCCCTCTTCCCCTCCGTCAGTCAGGTCTCGGGCTCTCCGCTGGAGTTGAAAGGTGTTCTCTCTCAGTCAACGGCGCGCGCGGCGCGGAGGAATTTCTCTCACTCTGGGTTTTTTTCGGAACGGTCGAGGGGGGGGTTCTCTACAATCTTTATTTTACCGAAAACATAACAGCAAAAAGAAATGTCATGTGTTTTGGTTTAAGATATAAAATGTTGTAATTCTTCTCCGAGAGGTGTTTTTGTGGGTGAGAGGACGGGGGAGAGGGAGGAGGGGAGGAAAGCGCGAGATGAAAGCGAAAGGCGGAGGGACTAGTTCGCGCAGGGAGGAATGCGCGGAGGAGTACGGCGGAGGCGTGCTGCGGCGCTTTGGTATGTGCTTAATGCCTGAGAGGAACAATGACTGCCACCAACTCAGCAAGGGGGTCCTGACTAAATAATAAAAAAACTCCTTTAGAGAGGGTGTGTGCGTGTGTGTGTGTGTGTCCAACCTTCATGCACCAGGCCGAGATTAAAGATTTAAAGACTGAACTGAACAGGCCACTGGATTCAGACTGCTCTGTCTAGCAGAGCAAATAAGCCCAAACTCTGTGTGGCCAGAGGGCCAACCATTATAAGGGTAGGAAAATAAAACCTGAATAAAGGCCCTCTGGTGACCAAAGTGACCATTTTGAGACTTTCTGCACTTCAAACTTTCCACAAACCAGTGAGGCAAATGCCAGAAAGTACAAACCGGACCAAAGATCAAGGCCTTCGGTCAATAGCAAAACACACATTCTGCCTCCATTAGTCACAGAAGTGAAGGATAACAGTTTCTCACCTAAAACTGCTAAAAAAAAAAAAGTGTTTTCCGGCCCCGTGCATGGAAGGTGAGATGATGTTCCCTCAGACGTAAGGTTTTGGGTTTTAGGTTGGGGGAAGGGCAACCTGGACACCTTTGCATTTTCTGTAAATCTGCTGTTTAAGCGAAGTGCCATTGTTCCTTTCATTGGCACAGTCCTATCGTTTTCCAAACAACAGAGGCACTTGTGAATTTCCAATATTCCTGTAAAGCTCGTAAACAGAACCAGATATTCCAAGTTCCCATTATTTCCATTACTTGTGGTTTTTCCCTTAAATAGTAACTTCCGTTGCGGCACTTTTAACCCATCAAAACCCCACAGTCCGAACCACTTTACCGTAAGGCCCTCTGATTTGTCTTCATGTACAATTTTTCTATAATTCTTAACATGTGTCATGTTACAGTGGTGCTTTTCTTTTTTCACATGTCCTCCTATTGTAACCCTCCCAGTATCAGTTTCATGTGCAGTCCCAGTTTGGGATGAATGCTTTGTGGGTCACTGTAAGAAAAAAAAGGGAAAAAAGGCCACACACATGTTTTTAATAGTTTTATTGCTTAAGATACCATGATTGCTTATCTTAAAATGGATAAATACTATTGTAAAGAACCTATATTTCCGCGGAGGTGGTATATTCTTACTCATTTAGACCTAAAAAGAATAGTTCGACAGTTTATCAGATCCAGATGTGGTCGATCAACCAAGATGTGTTTGGAGTTCAGGTTTTACTATTGTTGTTTAGGAATGGAGCTGCAAAGCTAACATTGTTAACAAACACTACAAATCAACAGTCACCCCAAATCTTTTCCAGAAATGAATTTCCAAAACTTCTCTCAACCTGCTCGAACCTCATCACCCAGCTCTTTTAAGGTGGTGCACACTTGTGGATGTGGTTTAGGACACAGTATGACTTGAATGACTTGATCGAGGATTGTATTTTAAAGGCCATGGCCACTTCAGTTCTATACACTGACTTGCAAGTTGTAGTGATCACTTGCTGTATTTTAAAGCAACTAACGGCATCGAACCACATCAACCGTTTTTAAAGACAAATTTTAAAAAATCCACTCTTTCACTATTCCTGGATTGGATTTGGCAATAGAGATTAAAAAAAAACCCATCAGAAATAAAAGAAAAATAGTTTTTACTTTGATTATATTCAATTATAGTACCTCCTAATAAAGTTAAGCATCATTTTTAGAACTTCTGACCTGGCTCAAGTGAAGTTCAGGTCATGGGAATGACTACAGGTAAACAAAGTGGTGCTTTGCATCAGTGACACTGTTTGTTCAAGTCTATTCATAACACAGTAAAACATTATTTTTTTTTGTTAAAATGTGACCAAATGGAAACTGGATATTGTTCATATGGAATAAAATCCAGTGGCCAACACAGAAGTTAATAGTATGAATGGAAAGATCCATAGCTTGAGCCATATGTGAAGGTGTATTTTTTTAAAAAAAGTACACTTTTTAAAATACACCTTCAGTTGCCCTGGACAACAAAATCTTAAATTTATTTTAAAAAATTTTCATCTGATTCCAGTTTTTTTAAAAAAATATGTTCACATCATAACAAGGATAATGTGAATTGAGTACATTTGTTTCAGTCAGAGTGATAAATAAAAGAATGTAGATCACGTACAGTACCGTGCAAACGTCTTAGGCACCTGCGAAAATAATGTTTAAAAACTGTTCAGATCAACAGTGTCTTTTTCACATTAATATGACTAAATGTACTAAACAAAACTAAAAAGAATAAACACATAACGTTCTGTAGTAAATAGTGATTTTATGTTCAGTACATCAGTGTGTTCCTTGTGGAATTCCACCACTAGTTCCATCAGAAATCTGGTTTGACTCAATCAGTCCTTCATTAAATTAAATCAGGAGCTGCTGATGGAGTTTCACAAATCCAAACAACGGCTGGAGGAACCGAGGAGGAACCTGGAACCGAAACCATGTGCTCCTCACCTGCTCACAAAACTACTTTTTCTATGAATAGAACAAATATTGATTTTTTTTTACTGCTTTCTTGTTTGTTTGCATTTATTCTAATGTTAACTGTCCTGTTATACACTTCATCACACACTGAGAAAAATGGATTTAAACAATTTGCATAGGTGCCTAAAACACAGGTGCACAGAACTGTATTTATGTCATCTTCTACAAGATTTCAACTTTTCACTGTTGCTGTAAGATCTTTAGAGGACACTGTTAGGTAGTGCTGTGAGGCTTGTTAAGAACACTTTTAGAGGGCAGCAGTCAGTACTGTTTGTTTATTTGAGCTTGGGTTGTGTCTGTTATCAATCACCCATCCTGGTCACTTTAGGCATGAGTTTAATAGCTGCGTACAAGTAACAAAAAGTGACCCTGAAACTGTTTAGCGCAGTTATTTATATGCTAATTCACTGCCAGACTGTGACAGGCCTCTCCACAACACATTAGAGACATGAAGCACGTCTATCAGCCGCAAAGGTGTAGCGTCGTTCTCCTCACAGAACGGTTTTATACTGAAAGAGTGTTTAATGTTTCTATGAGAAACAACATTATTCTTGTGTAATCGCACTGAAAGAAAACTCAGAACTTTGAAGGGGAAAATGCGGAGGATATGACGGTTAAATTACTCAAATCATAAATTGGAACGATCAGTACTTCCCCACCGTTCTGCACTTATTGACCCACAACCGGCAGAAAGGACAGTATTAATGCCACAATGACAACGAACAACACCACATCGAGGATCAGCTTCTTCATGGGCGAGGCGGCATGCTTCCTCCCGTGCCCTCGACTCCTGAACCACTCCACCACTTCCCTCAGGTCATACTCTCTGGGGTCATAGCCCAGCTCAGCCTTCGCCTTCTCCATACTAAAATAGTGAGTGACCCCAGTCTTGTAGACCTCGGTACGGGTCAGCAGGGGTTGGAAGTTATAGATGCGCCCGACCACGCTGTGCACCATCTCAGTGAGGAATGCGAAGAAGTACACAAGAGTGATAGGAAGTCGTAGTTTCGGGAATGAGTAGCCCAGACCCTCCACCAGTGGCCTGAAGAACTCAAAGTTGTTGACCGGTCGTCCATCTGAGATAAAGTAAGCCTGTCCGGCTGCGCAGTGCTGCCGTTTTTCCGCCAGCGCTTCCGCAGCTAGTATGTGCGCAGAAACCAGGTTATCCGCATGAACAAATTCCACTAGGCTATTCGGATCTCCATACACGAACTTGAAGAGGCCGTTCTCGATGTATTTCACAATCCTCGGGAGATGCCTCTGTTCACCGGGGCCGTAGATTCCAGCCGGACGCAGGGCACAGGTCCGCAGGACTCCGTGTCCGTCCGCTAGTGGGGAACCGTTAGCTTTAAGGACCCGCATCTCCGCTAACGACTTGGTCCTAGAGTAGTGGTCCGGGTGGAGGTGTAGGGGAAGGTAGGGAAGTGTCTCGTCGCCATTCCGTATGACCTGACCGCCGAAGACTACATTGAAGGTGCTGGTATACACCAGGCGTGGGACCCCGAGAGCCACGGAGGCCTGGAGAACATTCTCAGTTCCCTTAATGTTGACTTCTTCAATCAGCTTCTTGTTGAGCTGCTCCCTCCCAGACATCCCGTAGGAAGCGATGTGGAAAACACACTCCGCTCCCTGAAGCACCTTTTCCACCTGAGCGTAGTCCCGCACATCACCCTGGACGAAGTCCACACCCTCGGGCAAAGCCCCATGCGGTGGCCTCACGTCAAACAGGAGGATTCCGGATGATTTTTTGAGGAGGGTACAAGCGAGACTGCATTCAAACAAATGCACAAAGAAGCAGGTCAGATAACCACACACAAGCCTGCAGCACATCTCGAAAATATTGCCTCCGCACTGAGAATCTCTCCAGTACCAAGCATACCATTCAGTCATTATTCATCAGCTTTATTACACAGTAATTACTCATTAACTACTATTATATAACTATTATGTACGGCCTATAGCCATGAGAATAAAAATGGTAAGCACAAATTTAATGAATAAATTGTGGCCTAATATATGGGTCCCAAAATTACTTTTGTATGTTCTGTTGCGGGAGATTTAAGCTACAGCTAATTTAATGTGAGACTTAGTGGAATGTCGCATTATGAAACTACTGTGCAATCGACTTTGATAAATAACTTAAGCAACAAGTTGCACTTGCTGAAAAAAAGAACCCCCGCCAGGAACCACATTGAACAATTCAGTGTCGCCCTCTAGTGGTCTGTTAATGACCTTGTACATTGGGCCACTACAAAAAGTGCAAGGACTTCTTGCAAACGGCCGGGCACTGTTGACAAAATGTTATCATTTAAATTTTAACCACTGGTTTAAATCTTATTATAATATACAGAAAAAAAGAAGAACCCATATCTCTACCAGCAGACCTCAAAACGAAAGTCATTAAGAGTAGCAGGAATATTGCAGCACTTATTTATTGCATCTTTACATTTTGCCTCGAGTGAGATGAGTGAGATATGTCACAGCACAGTCAGAATAGCGTACCGAAATCCAAAATATCCTCCCCCGCCAGTAATGACATATTTGTGGGCTCCTGCGTTGGTATTCATGGTAAAGGGAAGCTGCCGTGAGACAAAAGGAGAGATATTGTGAGAAACACTGTGCTCCATTCTGGCAGTCAGAGCACACACTACACTGATAAGGAGTTCAAAGTTTATGCTAAAAGCATTTTACCCTGAGGTCAACAATATTTCCCCATGGTCAGCATAGTCATGTCAGTGGGGCTGCAGGATATGGACAAAATATCAGTTTTGCAATTTTACTGCTACATATCACGATTATGGTGTCTTTCAAGATATTAAAGGGCCCACGTCGTCCCTTTTCTAGAACTAAACGAGCTGTAAATATTGTCGATGTTTCAAAATGTATGTTCACTCCTCCGTCCACACATATGCGGAAACTGAGCCGAGTTTTCAATTCATACTTTTTCAGATTTCACAGAACCAACACATTTACATATAGCTCCCAGATTTGCTCGTTTTGGAAACAACTTGTGTCCGAACCCTCCCAGCACCTTTTCAAGCAGCAAACAGCTCTGTCTCATTTACTGGATGCTCATTACGAACTTGTGGGTCTCCAGCTCGTCCCTGCAGCTCAATGGGAGAAAGATCTGGAGACTGGACAGACCAAGAAATATTCTCTAAACGTTCTGCTTTTCTTTGAACCGGACATAATTTTGGCACAATTTTGAAGAACACTTGAAATCATTATTCTGCTGAAGAACAAAATTATGTCTAGTTATCCATAGACCAGATGGATTTTTCACCATCAACACGAAGTGAAAGTCAGTCACTGAAGACAGACCTGGTATGTTTCTTCAAAACCAATAGTTTGAGCATTTGTAGCTAAATAATGCGTTAATACATACTGTAAAATACTGAAAAGCAGTCAGTTACAATTGTTTTAAGTATTTTTAACGTTTTCTTGTGACAACATTTTGAAAAAACATCGTATCATTTATTTTTATGAAATCTTGGCCAGGCCCCAACTTCTGGCCTGTATACATCACTCTTAAAGGCACAGTAACAAAAACAGATAAACAGAGTTTGGAAAATGGTGTATGAATGAATTATAATGAATAATAATATAACGAATCATAGTTTTGGTTCACAACCCACACAAATGTAATAAAAATTTAAATTTAAAGATTGAAATTACTGAATTTTTGTTGGATTACACGAAGACCTTGATTCATCAGAACACCCAGTATTTCACCTGGAGCTGTGATTGGTCGCCCTGTCAGAAACACTGTGATTGGTCTGAGGCTCATTTGCATATTGCAGAGGCTCATTTGCATCTTACAGAGACCAATATAGCCATGACAATTAACAGGCAATATATTGTGCAGCCCTATTGTGCACATGATAACTGATCATGCAGTAATGTGTAATAAGACCCAATAACACAATTATAATAATGAATTATACAGTAAAAAAAAACCTTGCTGTTAATTACAGTTTAATGAACTGTAATTTGGGCCTATGATGCAGGAGCCCAGTCTTTATTGGGCCCCATATAAATTCAGAGACATATGGGATCAAATTTACATGCACTGAAGACTTTTGATCTCCCTCTTATTCAGAATACAACATACAAATATGCATTTCAACAAAACCACAGCAAGGATCTTTCTTCTCTCAGCCATATAATATTTAATGGTTGAGAAACATATTTATATCTCATATATAACGCATTATTATTATACTTCAAATAAGGCACAAAGTGTTATATGCCAGTGGGTGGAGTGGCATCCCTTGAGAGCATCGACCTGAGAGCAAAACAACAGTGAGTAAATTACATTTTTTTTTACACATCAAAGTCATGGGGGCATTAAATTGTTTTTTGCACTGGGTCCCAAAAGATCACCCGCCCCGAGCATAACTGCACAAACACTGGGGTTACAACACACCATGGCTGTGTCTCAAATAGCGCCCTACTTTCTACGTAGTGCATTTCATGTATAGTCATAAAGTAACTTCAGCACTCAGATTAAAGCTGCACGAAATGGACAACATGGAAATTAATGCTTATGCACATATCTCTCAGTAATTTTCCACTCAAGGGTGACTACCTGCAGTCACACATCACGAGACTTGTACTTTACCTCTGATACTGACACTTGCTAAAAAAGATACAAGAGCAATAGCCAGCAGATAGAACCAGTTCCATGATTACATAAGAGCGCAGGACTCTGAGAATTCAGCTCTCTCTTAACTTACTGCTTTTCTTGCCTGTCAAACTCTTTGCTTTGCTAATAAAGGAGATTCTGAAAGAACTTGCTGCGTACTTTGGTGTGTGATTCTAAGGAGAATTTCCACGACAGGAGGTTTTACTCCTACAAAACTTAGACTTCTGTTGGATTACATGAAGACCCCGATTCAACAGAACACCTGGTAACTCACCCGGCGCCCTGATTGGTCATCTTGTCAGAAACACTGTGACTGGTTAGAGGCTAATTTGCATATTGTGATATCAGTTTTGTAGAGACCTACACTATATGGTCAAAAGTATTGGGACGACCATTACACCAACAGGGACTTCCATGACTTTGCCTTCAAATTCACTTTAATATGGAGTTGGTCCCCCTTTGTAGCTAAAACAGCTTCCACTCTTCTTGGAAGACTTTCCACAAGATTTTGGAGTTTCTGTGGGAATTTGTGCCCAATTGTTCTGTAGAACAATTATGAGGTCAGACACTGATGTTGGATGAGAAGGCCTGGCTCACAATCTCCGTTCCAGTTCATCCCAAAGGTGCTGGATGGGGTTGAGGTCGGGGCTCTGTGTGGCCAGTCAAGTTCTTCCACACCAAACTTATCCAACCATGCATTTTTGGACCTTGCTTTGTGCACTAGGGCACAGTCATGCTGGAGTAGAAAACTGCTGGAAGCATGGTGTTGTCTAAAATGTCTTGTTATGCTGAAGCATTAAGATTGCCCTTCACTGGAAATAATGGGCCACCTGAATTCAACAATTAAGAGTTACTGAATTCAATCATTAAAAATATGGTCTCAATACTTTTGTCCGTATAGTGTAAATACAGTACTGTGCAAAAGTCTTGAGTTACCCTCCATTTCTTCGCATTTTGCTTCCAAAAAGCCAGTATGTCTTGTATTTTTAAGGCTGTCCTTCACTGGGAACAAGGGGCTTAGCTCGAACTCTGAAACACAGGTGTGTCCCAATACTTTTGTTCACATAGTGTATATCGCGACAACGATTGACAAATATATCGTGCAGCCCTAATTCAGGTGCGTTAAATGTCCAAGAGATGCCTCTAGTCTGCATTTGGTGTGCAGGCTGATTGTAAAAGTCACACTTTTGAGTCTCCTGAAGATCACTAGGTAGGGAACAGGGATCTGTTTGGGATCGACCCATGACCAGACCACCCACATGTCCTGAATCAAAGGCTGTAAAATCGCCTCCTGTCGCTGAAACCTGTTCATAAATAGGTCAGAACGACGCAGCCCGCAAAAGCACGCGATCAGGTAAACATATAAACAAACACATAAATAAATAACCAACACACCTTCTCTGCCGAGTCCTCAGGGTCTGTCTGAGAGCTCTTCCTAGGAAACGCACGAGGGGCGGGATCATTGGTTCCTGTGCTCTGATTGGCCCGCGCTGTCCCCTGCATCGCTGCTATTGGTCAAGAACGAACGGACAATCGGATGTTAGCAAATACCAAACAGCACACTCTTTTATTTATTTTTTTATTGTTGTCGTTGTTATTATTATTGTTGTTGTTGCTATTACTATTAGTTATTATTATTTTTGTTGCTGTTGTTATTACGATTTTGTTGCTATTACTATTAATTAATTATTTATTATTATTATTATTAGTAGTAGTAGTAGTATCATTATTAAGTTTTTATTGCTATTGCTAATAATTATGATCAATATTGCTTTTATTGTTGTTATTAATTATTTTGTTGTTAATATACAAAAACTAGGCTTCCTAAGTGACACTGACATGCGGTATTGTGCAAAAGTCTTAGGCCCATATGCAAAAGTCATTTTTCTCAGCGTGTGAAGAAGTGTCTTTCTGCCAGCAAAGTCAACATTCAATAGCATTAACAGTTTGTATTTTAACGAAAAGTACATTTTCCTCTTTTTGGGTGAGTGAGTATTATTTCACAGCAGGGTGTCCTCACCACTCCCCTACTATCCCTAGTTGCTCTCTAGCAGCTCAACTCAGACCATTTCATATAGAAATGTCTGAGTCAGTTTCCATTCTTACCACTAGGGGGAGCCTGCAGAAAGATTCTGACTCTGGTTCCATTCATCTCTACTGCCAACAAATCTGACTCAACAGGTTTCTCAAGAACAGTGGATTTAATATAATACTAAACTCAATCTGCATGACATTACTTCTTAATTCGTTTTCTAATGTTTGAGACAGGATGTAGAAAATGTGATCACTTAACTAAACATTCTTCTAAGAAAGTCATTAAGCCCCTTTAATGTATGAAATCATTGTAAGTGTAGAATAAGTGTATATTATGCCCGGTAGACATTTTGTTTTAATTTTTCCTACTACTAAGTTTTCCTATTACTACTACTACTAACAATACTGGTAATAACAATAGTAATTATAATAAATCTACATCCCTAACTAGGGTGGTGGGGCTGCTGGAGTTTATCCCAGCACTTGCAGGGCGAAAGGCAGAGAAACAGGTCACCAGTCCATCACAGGGCATAATAATAACAATAACAACAACAACAACAACAACAACAACAATAAAATAACAACATTAACAACAACAACAACATTAATAATAATATAGCAATCTACATTAGAAAAATACAAGAAATTCTGGCTCTTAGGAATCAGATTATGAAGAAAATATGAGGGGGAAGAACCTTTTCTATTCAACAATGACTGTGTCCTAGTGCACAAAGTAAGCTCCATAAAGACGTGGCTGGATGAGTACGATGTGGAAGAACTCGACTGGCCCACACAGAGTCCTGACCTCAACCTCATCCAACACCTTTGGGATGAACTGGAACGGAGATTGTGATCCAGACCTTCTCGTCCAACATCAGTGTCTGGCCTCATAAATGCTCTACAGAATGAATGGACACAAATTCTCATAATAAAGTTTCTGTATTTGAATGCGAAGTCCCTGTTGGTGTAATGCTCAGGCGTCCCCATACTGTTGTCCCTGGAGTGTACGTATGTGGTACTATTATAAATGACCCAGCGCTGCTGTGTTTTTCCATGAACTTTGACTGATCACGAGGTCAATAAGTCACTTTGGTTGTACGTGTGCATGTGTGTATACCTGTGCGTGTGTGTAACACAATGATGGTAAATTGGATTTCCTTGTGTAACTTCATGGTATTAAAAAGACTTACATTAAATGCAATTCAAACGAATACTTAAGCTGTCATTAAAATAAAGACCAACATTAAATGGCATTTAATTAAATGCTTACGTTGACATTAATATAAAGACTTACATTGG
Organism: Alestes dentex; assembly: GCA_037576975.1. Taxonomy (NCBI): domain Eukaryota; kingdom Metazoa; phylum Chordata; class Actinopteri; order Characiformes; family Alestidae; genus Alestes; species Alestes dentex. Next base: position 2,378 of record JBBIGA010035815.1, on the reverse strand, counting down.
AATTAAAATAAATACTTGAATTTTCATTTGAATGAAAACCTTCACGAAATATGATTAAAATAAATACTTAAATTTTCATTACAATAAAGACCTACATTCAATGTCATTGAAATTAGCTTGTTTTTAAAGTAAAAACCTACATTAATTGTCAGTATAATAAATGCTTAAAATAGCATAAAGGGCTTACATTAAATATCATAAAAATAAACACTTCAAATGTCATTAAGATAACGGCTTACATTAAATGTCATTAGAGTAAATGCAATAAATGTCATTAAGATGAAGGCTTACATTCATTGCCACTAAAATAAATACTTAAATTATCATTAAGATGAAGGCTTACATTAAATATCATTAAAATAAACACTTAAGTTGCCATTAAACTGAAGGCCCTGCATGTTGAGGAGTAAAAAAGAGCTGATCATTGTGGAAGGACAATAAACTCAGTGGAGAGAGACAATAAACAACGGAGAGCCACAAGTGGGTGTGTGCTGGTAAATCTTTTTTATTTGAGGATCATAAAGTTGTTCACACTTATCAATAAAAAATCACATGATTCGACCACAATTGTGTGAAAGGACACGGTTCTTATAATGTCCAAAAGTTTGGGGACGTTTTCTTGAGAATGTGCTCCCTTTCCATGGGAAGGCTGCTGGAACATTGCTGTGAGGGTTTGATTACATTCAGCCATTCAGGCACCAGAGCATTAGCAAGGTCAGGTACTGATCACTGAACACTGCTGTGAGGATTTGATTGCACTGAGCCAAGAGCATTAGTGATGTCAGTTACTGATATTGGAACATTGCTGTGAGGATGTAACTGCATTCAGGCACAAAAGCATTAATGATAGCAGGTACAGATGTTGGAACACTGCTGTGAGGATTTGACTGCATTAAGCCAGGAGAGCGTTAGTGAGGTCATGTACTAATGTTGGAACATTGCTGTGAGGATTCAATTGCATTCAGCCATGAGCGTATTAGAGAGGTTAGGTACTAGTGTTGGAACACTACTGTGAGGATTTGATTGCATTGAGCCAAGAGTGTTACTGAGGTCACGTACTAATGTTGGAACATTGCTGTGATGACTTGATTGCATGCGGCCATGTGAGTATTAGAGAGGTCAGGTACTGATGTTGGAAAACTGCTGTGGGGATTTGACTGCAGCCACGAGAACACTGGTGAGGTCTAATACTGATGCTGGAACACAGCTGTGAGGGTTTGATTGCATTCAGCCATGAGAGCAAGAAAGAGGTCAGGTACTGATGCTGGGACATTGCAACACCCAAAAACTGGTATTTACTTTACTGACTCTGTTAAAAAAAGACTGTCCACTCACCTCTTTCTAATGATCATACTTGATACCCAGGAAGGAGCGGTACGTAAGTAAACAAGCAAGTGTGCAGGTACCTACACTGTAAATAATACATTGCTTTACTTGGATTATTTAACAGGAATGTCCTTGACGTCTCTATTTACTTATTTAATCTTTAATCTCGATATTTAAGAAAATTTCCCTTGTGAAGTACCCCTTGAATCCCAACTACAACTAGTGATTTATAGTCTGGACACACACACACACACACACATATAAAAATGTATATGATATTTTAAAGATATTAATGCTGGGCAATGATTAAATTTTTATTTGGTTTGCAAACACTTTAAGCAAAGGAGCTTTTTAACCACGGTATTTCCCTTAACACATTATACAGCCGCAGTTCAAATATTTCTGTAAATCTCAAACATTAATGTAATCAAATCAAATATAAATCCAAAGCCACTTGCCACTGCAGGGCATTTACGTTTTATCTAGTTTGTTACAGAAAAACAGGGTACCCTCAGAGCATGGGGGTCGGAACCAATATAGCTTTATAATCATTATAATCCCGGCTGTAGAGGCTATTATCATTATCAGTGTTATAAACTGACTGTATAAACTGAATAAGCTTCAAGGTAGCACTTTTCGACAAGGCAGCATGAATCGATACACTGCTTATAAGTAAATATTTTAAATAAAATATATTTTTCTCAGATTATGCATGTTATTTGTCTAGTTCTCATCATTATCAGTGTTATAAACTGACTATACACTGTATAAACTTAAAGGGAGCGTTTTTTAGCAGGGTAGTGTGAATCAATAGAACACCGGCGCCCAGGTCCAGAGCCACGATCACAGCAGTGTATCAGGCACCTTCCGATCAACAGCAAGTTAACATTTATAACCTGTTTTCTTTTTTTTCTGAGCAGCACAAGTAGTAGTCAGTATATTCAGTAGAGTGTCCCTGTATTTAAATATATATATATTTATGTATGTATATGTATATACAGGCTGTTTGGAGAGAATATATAATTATAATATATCTTTTTTGCATACATGGA
>JBBIGA010035814.1:0-32930 GCA_037576975.1 Alestes dentex | reverse complement strand
AAACAGAACCTTGTGGGACACCATATTTTACTTTGGTGGGTACTGAGGATTCCCCGTTAACTCTTACAAACTGATAGTGGTCGGTCAAATATGATCTAAACCAGGATAAGGTGGTTCCAGTGATTCTAACAAGGTTTTCTAGTCTGTCCAGTAAGATAGCGTGGTCAGTCGTGTCAAACGCTGCACTAAGGTTGAGCAGAACCAACAGAGAGACAAATCCTTTGTCAGCAGACAGTAAAAGATCTAAGATTTACTACCTTTACTAAGGCTGTTTCTGTGTTATGATGAGGCCAGAACGCAGATTGAAATTTTTCATATATACAGTTTTTGTGTAGTAATGAACATAGCTGTTGGGCCACGACTTTCTCTAAGATCTTAGATGCAAATAGAAGGTTAGAGATAGGTCGATAGCTGGAGAGCTCACATGGATCAAGGTGCGTTTTTTTTTAACAACGGTTTAATAACTGCTAATTTAAAGGATTTCGGTGTATAACCAATACTAAGTGAAGCGTTTAATACTGATAGGAGAGGCCCGATGATTACTGGTAGGACCTCTTTAAGCAAGCTTGTAGGAATAGAGTCGAGCGAACAGGTAGAGGATTTTGAAGATAGAATAATTGCAGAAAGTTCTGATTGTCGGACTGAGTTAAAAGATGTCAATTTCTCGACTACAGCTGAGATTTGAAGAGTATCTGTGTCTGCTGAATCAGGTGGCGAATGTGGTTGAGTCAGAATTCTAGACTGGATTTCTTGTCTAATTATTTCTATTTTATTATTGATAAAATCTATAAAAAAGCCATTAGAAAGACTCGCAGGAACCTGTGGTTCTGCACCTCCCTGGTTTAGGTAGTTTAGAAATAGTACTAAACAGAAATCTGGGGTTATTTTTATTGGATTCAGTGAGAGATGATAGATAGGAAGAGCGTGCCATGGTAAGTGCTTTGTCTCTGAGGCTCTCCTTCCAGGCGGTGTGGAAGGATTCCAAATTAGTCAATCACCATTTACGCTCTAGTCTACGCGCAATTTTAAAGGCTTTAAAGCACGTTTGATCATTATACCAGGGAGCCAGCTTTTTCTGTCTGACTTTTTTACATCTTAGAGGCGCGACTCTAAGATGTAAAAAGTGTGTGGATCGAAGTGTGGATCGAAGAGAGTTCTCGAAACATTCAAGTTAAGTTTTCTAGGTCTGCTGGACAAGATGGAGTGCCAGTTGGGGTTGAAATTTCTGGAAGATTCTCGATAAAACTATGAGCTGTGGCAGACGTAATTAACTACCATATTGGGCTCATGGCAACCAGATTGGGCCCATGGATGAGAAAAGGTGTCTGCAGTGTCTGAGTGGTCGGAGCCCCAGTTGGTAAAAGAGCTGCAGAGATTTCTTGGGTTCGCCAACTTTTACCACAGGTTCATCCAGGGTTTCAGCTCTGTGGCAGCAATGCCCTTCTCAAAGGAAAGCCCAAAAAGATCAGTTTCATGCCACAAGCAAGTGTGGCTTTTAAAAAGTTATACATAAAAAGCCATTTCTAGTTCAGATTGATGCCTTAGAGGTTTAGGGGCGGTGCATTTATCGCAGGTTCATCCAGTGCCACTGGTTAGCGTGAGTCTGACATCTGTTCACTCTGTTGATAGACCACTGAGACCTAGAATAAAGCTGGCAGGCCAAAAGGCTAAACCCACAAAAGCCTCCCATCGCTAGTACTAAGAGGGTTCCTATTGTCCCAGCAGCTCTTATAGCTGCACCCGTAGTATGGGATTTGGATTCAGAGATTGAACATAGAACATCACTCAGTCCATCTCCAGGGTCTTGCCTGGCCAGCAAGGATTTGTACCCAGGCCACTCCGTAACTGAGTAATAGAGTGGGCTCACACTACTCCCACGATAGGTCATCCCAGAGTTCAAAAGACTTGCGGCGATTAGTCAGAGCATTGGTGGCCCAACATCAAGATGAGCGTAGCGCAAGCAATTCATTCTTGCCCCTCCCAGTTCTGCGGAGACCGTGCTCCCACATAGCTGTGGATTTTGTCACGAATCTCCCGAGATCAAAAGGGTACACTACAGTTTTGGCGGTCATTGACAAGTCTAAGAAGCTGGGGTCCACTGTCAGATTCCTGGATTGAATGCTCAGCCTGACCGTTCGATTCTGGGTGGTAACCCGAGGTCAGGCTGAGCATTCAATCCAGGAATTTGACAGGTTCCTCTGGGCCTATTGCCATAATCGTCAGCACGATTGGGCAAAGTTTTTAGCATGAGCAGAGTACACACAGAATTCTCTGCGCCTCTCCACCTCCTGCCTAACGCCTTTTGATCGCCTCTGCCCCAGGGATGCTGAACCTTCTGACATTGCCCAGGTGGACTCATGGTGCAGGGGGGCAGAGCAGGTCTGGGAAGGGGCTCACGTGTCACTCACGTAGGCAGTCTGCAGGTTCAAAGACAAACGTGACTGCCGCTGGAGGGAGGCACTGAATTTCCAAGCTGGCGATCGGGTGTGTCCTCCTACCCTGAGCCAGAAATGACAAACTTCTTATCCTGAAAAGCTGTCTGAGATACTATCTAACCAAAAGTGTTGAGACACCCTACCGAAATACAGATACAAAAATACTTTTAAAAAGGACTGGTATGCCTAATAGCTGACATTTTGACAGTGGGTAACATGTAAGGAACAAGATTATCAGCAGGGTAAATTATTATACATAATATAATATCCAAGTTTCACAATGCTTTAACACAGCTATCTGCACAGTTATATTTAGCTAAGCCAATACCTATAGCTATTAGGCTCCATAATAATATCAAGTTTCATATAAACTATATATATCCCAAAATTTTTGGGAGGATAATCATCAATAGCACCACCTTGTCTACTTCAGCCCAGTCACTACATTCCCACATTCTGAGTATTGTGAAAGTACAAATTTGAGTCAATTGGTCCAGTTTCATTTACAGGCTTCTTAAACATCCCCAGGGAAGATAACAAATTGATTGGTTGTTTTACATATAACAAAGCACTTGATAAGAAATCAATGATGGGTTTTTTATGAAGCATAGACTAAATGTAAATCAACCAAATTTTAAGCTTGAAATAACCAGCAACTGCGTAGGTAGCTAATTAGCATTGAAATTAAAACAAAAGACATTTAAATGTATTCTAAAGTCATAGATCTTGTTGTGCATCCTATTAGCACAACTCATGCTGGCACCACTTATATGGCTGTAACAAAGGGCACAGGTAACGAGGGGCCGATGCAATTTCAAAATAAAGTCCAACATCTAACAATGGTGGCCTCTAGTCGCTGTTGACCGGGGGTGTGACAGAACCCCCCTCCAACGGCGCATCTCCCGAGTGTCATGGGGTCCCAGGTCCACCCCAGGGCAGCGGTGTCCCCAGGGTCCCACTGTCAGGAACCCGGATAGGAGCTGTAGTGACAAGATCTAGGCCTGCAGCTTCAGATACTGGACCAGGGCCTGCAGCGGCATGAACAGGAACAGGGACTGCAGCAGCGTGAGCAGGAACAGGGGCTGTAACCGCATGAGCAGGAACAGGGGTTGCAATGTCGGTAACAGGAGCAGAAACAGGGACCCACATACTAGGAGCTGGCATAGGCACCGTCTTTGGCGCTCTCTGGACGGGACGGGTGTGAAAGTCCACTTCCTGGGTGCAGGCATGAGAGCCTGCCTGTGGACCAGTGCTGGGACTAGAGGAGCACCAGGGAAGATCTTCCTCGGCACCGGCTGAGGAGCCAGAGTGCTCAATGCGGGCAAGAGAGCCAATGTCTGCAGCGCAGGTGTGGGGGCTAGCCTTAGAGCTAGCCTTGGAGCCGGTAGGTACAGAGCCCTTAGCACTGGCTCTGGGCTCTTCTGAGCTGCCAGCATGGGGGCAGCCTTCTTCCTCTGTTTGCAGGCACCTGTTGCAGTACACTCCCAGAGCTAGGATTGTGGTTGTGTCCACCAACCAGCTGCCCCAGGAGCCCGAATCTGCTTTGTCCTCATCTTTGGAGCTCAACCTGAAAATAAAGAACCCGACTTGCCCGTGTCGGTTCCCCCCAATGCTGTGTCCAGCTGGCCTCACTATGTGGGCACATTCCAGTCCACATGCCCTTGGTGGAACCTGCTGCGCCACTGGGGTAGGTCGGTCCATCGCTCACAAAGGGCGCGGATAATGAGGGTCAGATGCAGGTTTCCAAACTAGAACTAATAAATAATCACAAACTCTTAAACCGAAGCTCTAAACTGCTGTGACTCAATACACAAAGCCAGCCTCCGTGAACCGATACAATTTCAAAATAAAAGTCCAGCAATGGCAACCTCTGGCAGCTGCTGACCGGGGATGTGACAATAGCCAAAATCCTGATGTCTTTTGTCAGTCACTTTGACCAAGAACTTTTACTCCATTTGATAAGGTGGGAAATTGGGATTTTTTTAGGGAACAAAATTTTGGAATTGCTTATATGCTATTACAACAACAAGTCTTCTGGGTAAAAATATAGGAGTGAGATTTAACAAAAGGCTGTCAAGTTCACATCAGTGAACTGTTTGAGAATAATTTAAGATTCTCACCTGTTTGCCTACTGTCATACACAGCACCTCTACATTAATTTAAATTGTAGCCCATTATGCACTTTCAGTGTGAAAGGTAATCCACTTTAGACTGAACACTGACTCAAGACGCACAGCCACAGAAGAACATAGCCTACAAACCAATTGGTTTCATGAACTTGAAGTGGTCATTTTGATGTGCATATTTAGAAATATTTAAGTTTAAAAACGTGGTGTTCTTGTGCACATACTATTGTGCGAGCTTCTATCACGCAAATTTTTAGTCCACGTTTGAAATTTCACTCAATGGGCCAAATGCAAAGTTTAACCAGATCATATTGTATTTGAAATGCACATGGGTTTGAATCCTGCCTTTGAATCCTGAAGGCAGGATTCAAACCCATGACCTCTTGGTCCAGAGGCACGTATCCTACCCACTAGGCCACCATCACCACCACACATGCCACCTGACTGCAAATTAGTCAACTCAAAAATAAGAATGTGAAGCTTTACAACAACTTTACAACAACGGAGGCAGCAGAAAGAGGAATAGGTGGAGGAAAAGTGAGTGAGAGGTGGAGGAATAGTGACAGGTAAAGCTGAAGGAGGACAACATAGACAAATACCAGCACTTTCGAATGAGATCTAGGCAACATTAGTTGACCATGTCATGTCATAAATCATGGGCTGACAATGAGAGAGGCTGGACAGAGGGTATAGTTCAACTATAGTCATTATACTGTTGTTATTAGGACATGTCGCCTTGAGAATAGGTATGTAATCAACATACCACACACTCTGTGTATGTAATCCAAAATTCATATGAAATATATTGTAAATATTACTTTTATGCATATTCTACATGCATAACTGCACTAAAATGATGCAAAATTCCCTTTAAAAAGAATCAAAGGAAAGATGAATGCAATGTGTGGAAGAAATCAAATGTTCAGTGAGGAACTACAAGCAGCAGAAATACATTTGGTTTTAGCAAATACAGTTTTTTCTGATTGCTTAAACGATAAAAGAAAAAGTCTTCCACATTTGAGTTTCATCAACAAACCTTTCATCAACAAACAGGGTGGACATGAGAGGAAGGAGAAGAGTGAGAATGAGAAGAGGCATCCATGGTGAAGAAGCAGGTGGAGGCAAAAGGCAGAAGCCATGGAAGAGGCCAAAGGAGAGGTCAGGGAGGAGGTTGAGGTATGCGTAGACCTGTTGGAGGGAGAGAACAAAGAAGAAGAAGAAGACCAAATTTTTCCAATGAAATTCATGCAACCCTGGTCAACCATGTAGTAAATCATTGGTTGACTTTGAGGGAGACTGTCGAGCCTCAGGAGATATACAGTGGCATCTATTTGCTGGATATTTCATCAAGAGCATAGGTGAAAAACATCTCGTTATACAGTAAATTGGAAGCTTACAGTAGATCCTGCATCAGAACAAATCACGTGATTTTTTACTGTATAGTCCTCCACCACCATGCCACCTTAGGTCCTTACAATACAGCTCTCATTCTGGCATTTTTAGACCAACTCAATAATAATGTTATGATTAAATTTGTGATATGTGATATATTGACATCTGGGACAATGTATCATTCCACCAGTCTCCGCTGATCCAAAACTGGTTGATCATTCACAATTAACACGTCTTCATCCTCCACCACACTCACCCTTCTTAAACCCAATAGAGTTTTTCTTGGCATGGTGGTGGAAGGTATATGATCTACAGTCATGTGTTCATGCCCCTCTCATTCAAGCAATAGAGGACGCATGTAATCAGACTGATGTTGAATCTATTCCAGGATGGATCCAACATTCCAGAAGATTTTCCCCAAGCTCTATGGCTAGAGGCAGCTAGGCGGGATAGGTGAGGTGTTTTGCTCTTTGGGCGTGTGATTTTGTGAATTGTGTTTAGTGATTTGGAGAGTTGGGCCCTATTATCAAACTTGTGTTTAAGCAAATGAAAAAAAATGTAATGCCATGGGCACACAGGGAACATATAAGAGTGTCCAGCTGCTGTTTATCTTTAAAAAAAACAGGGGGTTTTTTCTATGGTCACATGAGTGAGATCAGACAAGACAACACTTTATTAGTCTGACAAGTGGGAAATAGTAGAGCAACCAACTGCCATTTATTTTCAAAGACAGTTGGCTGTTTACAGCAACAAGTGATTGGTAGGCTATGTTACTAGATAGGGTAAAAACATTTTATACCCATTTTATACAAATACTGAGCATTGCAACACAGTAACTGCCAGTAAGAAGAAACAAATGATCCAAAAATTTGGTTCCAGTCAAACATGGAGTTATTGTGGTACTGTCCAGTGTCCATGCACTGTACAGTTTATCTCTAAATATTTTTGATTAATAAAATGATGGGTGGCCAAAACCACGGGGGAGTGGAAGTGCATCTTCTTATTTTTCAGTAACCCTTGCTCATACGCGGTGGCTACTATAGTGTGATAGTCCATCACACTATTCAATGTTTTTTGTTTTTCTGACGTCCGGGCCTCATCCGCCACACCCCCTCATGCTGGATTGTTTTTGTTTGGGCGCAGCGCTTAGCAACCCAGCACGAGGACAAGGCCTGGACGTCACAGCTTTTTTCAGCGCAGTATATAATTTTTCATGCATTAGAGTGCTAAATTATTAAGAAAAATATAATTTACTAATTTTGTAACATAAATATTAACATAAATTCAGCTACATTTAAATGTAGCTGAAATAACTATACATTTTTTGGTACTGTCCAGAGAACACAAAGACAGCATGTCTTGGGATGCTGAATTAGAGCTTTACTCAGAGGCAGGAGGTTTGTAAGTAGCTAATCTGAGGCGGGAGGTTTGTAAGTAGCTATTCTTTTTTTTCTGCACAGGTGTACGTTTTGTTGCTATTTTGGTTAGAGCAGGGCATGTCTGTATTTTCTTTTGTCATTTAATTACTGTCATTGTGAACTGTATTAATTTTGTGTGTGTGTGTGTGTGTGTGTGTGTGTGTGTGTCCTCCATCTGTTATGGTATGACCCATACCCTGGTTTAATGAGGTGGAAACCCTGTTTCATTCTCTTGGTATCGTACCATGATGGTGAGAGGTATGTGTGGTCTGCTTACAGAATCAAGTCCGCTACACAAGTAACATCTGTATTTTACATGAGTTCAGTGCACTGCTGGAGTAGTGAAAAACCGCGTTGATGTGGTTTAAAAAAAATGCCTATTTTTATAGTGTAAACCCCAAATATGCCCCCAAATATGCTCCCAAAACACTTTAATTTATTTTTAAACTCATTAGCCAAAAGAAAATGTAAAGATAAACCTGTATTTTTACTGTACAGTTTACACTGAACTCTCGCAGTGATACAATGTAAAATATAGATGGTACCCCTATATAGACTGTACTGTAATTCATGCTCGCGCATTTTCTTTGGTATATGCTGTCATTTTCTTTGGTATAAGCAGGGTAAATACAGTAATAAATTAATTTAATTTACAGTAATAAAAATACAGGGCTTTCAGAAGAACAAAATAAAAAACAGGAGAACACTCGAGACGCTTCATGGGGGAAATTCTGGACTACAGCATCACAGGGCAGCAGCCAATCATCAGCTAGGAGAAATAAATAATATTCTCGGATTGGCTACTTTCAAACCTCCCGCCTCTGAGTACATTGGACTGTGACGACCGGGCCTTGTGCACCACGCCCCCAGTCCTTGTGCTGGTTGTTTATGTTTGGGGCGGTGCTGAGTAGCGGAAGTTCATTCTGTTCAGGTGTCTGATTGCTGCGTGGCGCACGAGACAGTACTCACTGACAGCAAGAACTGGTCTAAGAACTCTGGCCACATACAAGAGGTCAAAGTAGGCTGCACTTCCTATGCACTCCAATATTTTAGAGTCTGCAACACCATGTTGCAGATATTCGATGAGTTTGTAGTGGCCAGTGTCATTTTCTGTGCTGTGGTGTGGCAGCATGAACAAACTAATCAAGAAAGCTGGCTCAGAGGTGGGTGAGGAACTGGACAACGTGGAAACTGTGGCTGAAAGGAGAACATTGTCTAGTCTTCAGTCCATCATGGACAATGCTGATCACCCACTCCACAGTGTTGTGACAGAATTGATAAGCACTTTTAGCCATAGATTCACCATATTTAAGTGTTCCACTGAACACCACAGGAAATCCTTCCTTCCCACCACCATCAGACTCTACAACTCCTCTCTCTTTCAGACATCCACACAATCATCTGTGCAATAGCCTGTTGCTTCTTGTTATGTAAATATTACTGGGTTTAAATGACTATTATTATGTGCATTATTTTGCTATGATGTGCAACAGTCTACAATGTGCAATATTGTGCAATGTTCTTATTGGGTGTTAAAACATTATCATTATGCGCAATATCTTATGTGCAGTAGTCTTAACATGTGCAGTATCATGTAACGTTTTTCTAAATGGGTGCTTAATCACTTCTTACATGTGCAATATCACTACTTTTGTCAATATTACTTATATACCACTGGTTACAATAGTATTACAATAGTGCAATAACATTACAATAGTGCAATAACATACTACTGATTACCATCTGTTTCAGTAGATGTCACTTAACCGTGTTACTTATCTATAGTATTTATGGCCAGCATTTGTGTACATAGCATTGTGTGTTTTCATACTGATGTTTTTTTTTCTACAGATATTTATTTTGATTTTGTTTAGACGTTATTTTTTTATATGGTTCTTGTCTCTGTGTCTCTGTGTGTCTTCGCAGTCATTACATAAACAGTTTCCTCAGAATCAGAATCTGATTCTGATATATAATATAGATTTAATGTTAATACAGTGCACATATAACAAGCTAGCTATCTAAACTGACCTCCTTTTTCATTCATGTGCCCACAGCATAATGTAGGCATTGCTCCTCTCTCCTGACATGTGTGGTGAAAATATTATCCGGATACATTCCAGATGCTAGTCACATCACATGTAAATGGGGTCTATCCAATCACAAAAAAGTTCAGTCAAAGCTAGCCATCCATCTAATATAACTGGGTCTTTGAAGCACTCAAACACTGACTACTTTGATAATGTTAGCTAACTGCTCTGTATAAGACTGTGGGTCAGATTTTACCATTTACCAAAAAAAATATGCAAGTGATTTTTTTTTTTACCACTGAGGCAAATAAGAAGCCCACATATTAACATAAACTACAACAGATTCCTGGAGAAATGCTGTCCATTTGGTCAGTGGAAGTCAGAATCAACTAGAATTTATTATAACAATATTTGGTCACTATTGAACCACAAAATCTGAGCACTTATACAACATATGCATATGTAAAGTTGACTGTTAATATTTCTTCTTGTAATCAAGTCAGGCACATTCTGATTGACTCTGATGGACACATTCAGACTGGTTTAGATATGCTCTGCACAGTTTCATGGAAAAGGACCAATTAGCCTAATCAGAGTAATGTAATGAGCAGTAGAGGCAGAGGCTTGTCTGCAAAGTTGGTCTTTTTCAAACAAGAAAATTGTGATTTACAATGTATGCAAATATTTCATCATCCACTCAGTTAATAAATGCAATTTTGACTTGAATTCCTTAGGCAACATTTTACCGGCATTAATGTAGTCCTCCGGTTCTTGAAGTTGGCTGAGGTCTGGAGCAGTCTCCATGTTGTAAAGCTGAAACTTGTCCTTCATGTTTCTACTGGCTGAGGAGAGATTACAGATGAACTTATCTACTGAGACAAGGAAATCCTGAACATGAGAGTTAGTCTGTCCCTCCTTCATGCTCCCCCAGTCCTGAAAAAGAGAAGGAAAAATCTAATATTACTACAAAAGCCTGATCTAACAATGTGCTTCGACTGTAGTGCATGCACAGTTTCCAGGCAAAACCGCAGTTCTATTTGGGTCATTTGTACAATTCTTGTGAATAATTAACATTGTTTTTGTAAAGAAAAAAACTATTGACACAACACATCAGGTGAGAAGACCAACATGTTTCCCAAATGTGTACTAAAATAATCTGTATTTAAATGTCATATAACCTTACCATCAAAATTTTAATGTTATAAAAGCAGTACCAAGTCTGTGCACATACCTCTTGAGACCTCAGTGCAGGATACATGACTTGAGTGAAAAGTTTCTCTAGACTGTGTAAAATTTTTCCACCTGTGCAGTTGAACATTCCAAAATTCACCTCCTGCAAAGCAAACCATATGTTAAATTGACAGGAAACAATGCATCACTTCAGAGTTATTCAGTTAAGAGGTCCTACTGACCTATTAGGAGGCCCAACTGACCTGTGATACGTTACTGGTTGTTATGGCCTTATCTGTGTTCCGCAGGAAAAACAAACAAAAGCCGCACAGGCTCTGTAGCAGATTTAAATTCATAGTCAGGGGATGAAAGGTTTTCCCAAAGCAACAAACATACAACAAGTTTACTAGTGACAAGTTTTACAATAATTATTGTTCAGTTGTTATTAGTAACATTCATACATTTGAGAGAGGGAGTGCATGAGACAGATATCCTAAAATCATATTCCATTGCCTACAAAGAAAAACAAAATAAATCTGTGTTTCTACCTCTATGGTGCCTGTTGTTATGAACAGTTTTTTCTGCCCACAGGTTGTGCTAAGAGACTCTGTCCAGGAGTGTAAGTTCCCAAGGGTCTGCAAGGAGTAAGATAAGATTAGATAAGATGCCTTTATTGTTACTGTACACAAGATACAGTGAGATGGCAGGTGCCCTCCATAGTAATCCAGACAGAACAAGTATATACATGTGCACATATATATAAATATGTAAATAGCTAGAAAAAAACATCCTTAAATAGTGTCATGGCAGGTAGTGTGCTACAGACATAGTATTATTTGTGGTGTTTGTTTAGGGTCTGTATGGCATGGGGGTAGAAGCTCTATAAGAGTCTGTTTGTTTTTGTTTTTTGTTTTTAATGACCTGTAGCGCCTCCCTGAGGGCATAAGGTCAAAGAAGAAGCGGCCAGGGTGGGAACTGTCCTTAGAAATGTTCTTGGCTCTGGAGAGGAAGCGGGAGTCAGCAATGTCATCCAGTGAAGGGAGGGGGCAGCCGATGATCTTTTGTGCCGACCTTATGACCCTCTGTAGGGCTTTTCGGTCGGCCGCTGAGCAGCCCGCAAGCCATGTTGTGATGTTGAAAGTCAGGATGTTCTCTATTGCCGAGCAGTAGAAAGTAGTCAGCAGCTTGACGCCCAGACCAGCTTTCCTGAGAATCCGCAAAAAGTGCAGGCGCTGCTGTGGTGTTTGTTGACCAGGATAGGTCATCAGGAATCCCAGAAATTTGAAGGTGTGAACTCTTTCCACACAATCTCCATTTATGAGGATGGGGAGGTGATCAGCTCTGCACTTCTTAAGAACATTACATCCTTGTTTATTCAGAAATACACCAGCCAATATTAGATGTTGATCTCCAGATATACAAATGTTGATTTTAATACTGTGAACTTCACTGCCCTGACAGAATATAGCATTGTGAGAATCGGTTGAGAGAGTACATGAGCCTTGGCATATGGCTGGATGATAAACTCACTTTTAAACCTCACACCAGTACACTAATCAGAAAATGTTACCTGTACAATAATGAATCTTGTTTCTCTGTGCACACAAGGAGGAAAATCATAGAGGCCTTATTATCCCTCATTGGCTTTGGTGACGTAATACAAACATGTGCCTGCCAGCACCCTCAAACCACTGGATTCAGTTAGAAACTATTGTTTGGGCCTCCCTAGCAGTGTGGTGGGAAACATACTGGTTTATATTTATTTCTAAAGCGATCTCCTGCGATGTTCAACCTTATGTCACATCCCTTGTCCCATTAAATAATAGGAATTATCAGACAAGCTCCAATGACTGATCACCTGTCAGGTACAGAGAGTTTTTACTGTACTGGGAAAATCTGATTTTAGTTACAAAGCACCAGTGAGCTGGAATTCACTACAGGACATTGTAAAGCTCTGCTCGGTGGTGTCTCTTGGCCATTTTAAACTCTTAATTTCTATCCACCTCAACCAGACTGCAACTGTTTTATTTAGTTTTATGTAAAATTGTTTTATTTTTATTTAATTGTGTTATTTAGTGATTGTAAACTATTTTTCTCAAATATTATCTTATTTAACTCATTTTAATTTAATTTTAAATTCTAATTTGTTCATTTTCATATTTTACTTTTTTGTTTATTTATTCATTTATTTTGTTTGTTTATTCATTTCTGTTTCTTTTTACATTGATTGTTTTTTTTTAGCTGTTCTCATCAGTTTAATGTGGTATGTTGCTTATGTTTTTAGCAGAACAAATTCCATTTTAATATTTTCTATACTTTTATGCACTGGTCAGCTACATTGTAAATGGACACCCCTTCCAGTGAATGAGTTTGATTGTAATCAGCTAATTTAAATCATGTAAACAGCCATGCGGCCCTGAATTCTGCCAATAAAATTAATTGCACTGTAGAGCTTAATGATTTTTATCTTTGTGATATTGAGGGTATCAAGTGCTGAAGTGCAAATATTGCAACAATTGCAACATTCAAGACTATGTAATTGCATCTTGAAGCGATGTCAGCATACACACTGTCAGTCAGGAGGAATTTGCTTTGTCAACAGTCTACTCTATAAAGTTAGCACATATGGTTGTGATATTCAAGTGTCCATGTGAAATGAAATATTTTGTGTTGTGGATTGTCATTTAAGCATACAGAATATGATTTACCATCTGTACTCCTTGATAGTAGAAAAGTAATCTCTTTGATCCATTGGCTGAGAAGAAATCCTTAATCAAGTTGAACTGGATAGATGAAAAACATTTTTGCATTTATGAGTTTCTGTGCATGTTCTAATAACCAAGCAGCAATAAACACAGTAATAAAGGAAATTAAGAAGTAATATGAGTAATAAAGACAAGTAATATGAGTGAATTAATTAAAACATTGTAACATGTACAAAGAGCACAGTAAGTCTAACTTGCTTGAAGTGAAACTTTTCATTCAAGAGAGAGATGTATCTTAGCACTATAGTGATGAACCATGTTTAGCCCACCTTATCATCTGAAATGAGAGCCTCTTCTACATCTACTTCTGCCAGGCTGATGCCTCTGGCAATTTTGGAAATTAGGTACTTGTGTCTGGCATCTAGCATTGCTCTGCGATCATCTTTCAGTGCTCTGGCCTGCTTTGCCATCTCCTTCCTAGCTACATTAGACAGTACCACAGAACGTTTCCCAAGTCCCTGCAAATAAGAGTGTTTAACCTGAGCAGACAAAATTGGGGTGAGATTTAGGTACTGTGCTTTTTATAATTTTTAATTGACTAATAAGCATTCTTGACTGAATTCAGAAATGTTTGCACTGTTATACTCACTGTAGTTAAAGCTCTGGGGGAAGTAATAGCAGGCACAGATGGAGTTGTGCACTTAACCTTTTGAGCCCCTGTCCTTCTGTGTCCACTTACACCTGTTGGACATTGAAGAACACATGTGACTGCTATCATAAAAAGTTTCCTTTTAAACTAAATTACATAATTTACACAATGAGATTTATCACTTAATGCATAGTGCAACAATGCTCACAAACTGTTATATTCCAAGACATAACATGCAAACTGACAGAGATGTTAATTATTTATTATTTAAGTATTTTTTATTAAAATATTTTAAGTTATCGTTTTGTTTATAAACAAAATTGGGGCTGTAATGTCGACTATGGGACCCTAAAGTAAGCACAAGTACTGACACTGGTGATTTTAATTAGTTTGATGTTTCCTGTTCTTAAAGTTCCTTCAGCCAAATCTCCCTCTCTGTGTTAGTGCCATGTCAGAAAGGAGTTAGGAGAAATCTTTCTGGGAATTCCTGGAAATTCTGGAAATATACATAAGGGATTTTATAGAAGAAAGGGTTTTCATGCATGGATAGAATTGACCCCCATATATATAATATATACAGTAAACCCCCACGTTAACGCGAATCAGCAGTCGCGGTTTCAGTCCAACACAGATTTTTTTCTGAGAACCGAACTAATAATTGTTTGCTGAAACCCCCGCACTAACGCAGAAACTGCAGATATCCTCCACATTCCACATCCGGGGGCCTCCACATCCGGGCCTTGTCTGCCACGTCCCCCTCGTCCTCATGCTGGGTTGCAACACCGCACCCAAACATAAACAACCAGCAACCAGCACGAGGACGAGGGGGCATGGTGGATGAGGCCTGGATGTCACAGCTTTTTTCGTGGCAATATATCATTTGGTAACATGAATATTAACATAAATTCAGCTACATTTCTATATAAAAAATAACTATAAATATTTTGATACTGTCCAGAGAAAAAGAAAGCACATCTTTGGATGGTGAAATACCGCTGTACTCAGAGGCAGGAGGTTTGAAAGTAGCCAATCCAAGAACGCTATTTATTTCTCCTTGCTGCTGATTGACTGGTGCCATTTGAGGCATCCCTCACTGTTCTCAGAGGTGGGAGGTTTGAAAGTAGCCAATCCGAGAACGCTATTAATTTATCCTTGCTGCTGGTTGGCTGCTGCCCTGTGACGCATGTGTGGCAGCTGCAGACCAGAATTTCCCCCATGGAGCGTCTCAAGAGTTATTGTGTTTTTCATTTTGTTCTTCTGAAAGCCCTGTATTTTTATTACTGTAAATTAAATTAAATTATTACTGTATTTACCTGCTCATACCAAAGACAACGACAGCGCATACCAAAGACCACGTGCATGAATTACAGTATTTAGCACTACAGGAGTTCAGTGTAAACTGTACAGTACAAATACGGTTTTACCATTTCATTTTTTTTAAGGGTAGTGAGTTTAAAATTAAATTAAAGTGTCTTGGGAGCATATCTGTGGGCATATTTAGGGTTTACACTATAAAAATAGGCCCCTCGAGGCTGGCCAGCTGGATTAAATCTGTGGTGGGCAAAGAATCCTGGAGACCTGTGATGGACGTTAGATAGCTGTTAAAACTGAATGAACAGCTATCGATTCCAACCAAACCCACGCAATCTCTCTCGGCTCAACTCCCCTTTACAGGCGCTGGAGAAAAACAACCTCCCCCGGAGAACAAGATAACGAGACGCTCTGAATTCCTTCTCCCTGTTCCAAGGACATCTGTGGCAGACTGTGGACTAACACAGGCTTACTTGTCACACACACACACACACACATACATACAGACCATCGTACCCTCCCCCCACCCCATGCCTTCAATGCTTTACCCCGCAAGTGTAGAATAAACGGGTCTGTTGACCAGCGCTGTGTAGCTGCAGGACCAGATGGCTGCTGTTTTACGTCGGATTACTTCCTCATCCCCTCTCCCCCTCCCTGTTGCAAGCTATGTCTTAATGATTATATGTTTATGTGCTTTGTGCTGAGGTGTTTTTTTTTCCTGTTCTCACACTGCCCTACGAAGGACAGTCTGAGAGGACCTGTTTTTCTCTCCCCCTCTTCCTCATGTATCACACATTTCCTTATTTCCTCTGCTACCTCTTGACTGACCTGTCTATCCCCAAAATGTTATGTTTGTGTATATATATGGTCAGAGAGGTCCAATTTCGCTGCTTGTAACAGTGTAGTGACAAATAAAGGCTTTCATCATCATCATCATTTTTAGGCATTTTTTTTACCACATCACAACAACACGGTTTTTCACTGTACGCGGGTGCTTTTGGAACGTAAACCCCGTGATAAGCGGAAATGTACAATGGAAACAATGGACAATGGAAATGTACTCACAGGCAGGGAGAGTGTGTTGAGCAGATGGAAGAAGTGCTCTGAGGTGGATTAAAGGCTTAATATTAATTAGTGATAGCCAACCTTTTACTTATTGGTAGAAACATGGGAACGTAGAAATATGAGATGGGAAGTTGGAGATTTGAATATTCAACTAATAATCTAATTGAAACTTATAGGCGGAAAACTGATGTGTGTGGAATCAAAAAAGGGGTGTTGTATTCCTAAGGTCTATTTAACCTCAGTTCAGATCCCACTGGAGAGAGCTTCTGATCCCTGCTCCCATGGACCATGAAGGTGCTTAATGCCTCAAATAAACATCAATGCCCCAACTTTCTGACTGCGTTTGATTTTCTGATTTAGAAAAAGTTTCCGACATAGATTTTCACTTCAATTCTCCAAGACAGTATCAGCAAGAGTGAAAGGGAAGGTGTACAACACGGTACTGAGACCAGCTATGTTGTATGGCTTGTAGATGGTGACACTGATTAAAAGACAGGAAGCAGGGCTGGACTGAGTATTCTAGGAGAAAGAAGCTAAGAATGGAGCTGCCAGGGACAAGGAGAACAGAAAGGCATAGTTAAAGGTTTGTTGTGAGGGAGGACATGCAGGCAGTTGGTGTGAGAGAGTAAGATGCAGAGGACAGAAGGAAATGGAGGCGGTTGATCCGCTGGGGTGGATATTATAGCCCATAGTGCAGCTCAGACAGTCGCTGCTGACTAACCAGCACCAAGGCCAGGCAGCAGACAGAGTGGCTAAGCCAACCGTCTGCAAGCTGCCTTCAGTCGTCACGTAGGTCCCACCCTATCAAGAACATGTCTGTCCTCCAAACTAAACAGAAATGTAGGAAATTTCAAAAAGTAAACTCAAATAATTTAATTAATCTCTCTCAATTGACCAGTAAGTTCGGCACCTTAGATCTAAAACTAAAGCTTGGACTGTTGGACTCTGCTTGATGTTGACAAGAGAGGGCATTGGCCTTGGTGTTTTTCGTCCCCGGGCGGTAAGATAGTATGAAATTGAACTGTTCAAAGAACAGTGCCCACCGTGCCTGCCTGGGGTTGAGTTGCTTAGCCTGCTGAACGGTGATGAGGTTCTGATAGTCCGTCCAGACCATGAACAGACCACCGCCACCCGGAGCCTGTGACGCTATTCCTCCAGAGCCCACTTGATTGTGTGAAAAAATGATATCTATTGGTGATTTAAATTTTCACATTGAAAAATAAAAGGATCAGGTTAGGGTTAGGGTTCTACTCACTGCTGTGGTCACATGCTTGATTTAATCTTGTCTCTTGGTGTTATGGTGGATAACATAACTAGTCCACAGTAATCTCAGATCACAATCTCATTACATATGAACTTAATCTAAATCATAATGTAAGCATATCCCCCTGCTTTTGTATTAGTCGTACAATAATATCCGCCACAGCTCATAGCTCACACCTCCCAGTAATATAAATCCCATTTGGTTCTCTATCTTGTCCAGCTGTCACGTCGGGGGTGCTCAGGGAGTGAAGCGAGACGCGAGTGCAGGTTCTTTTTAGATTGTATTTAATACATAAAAGACACAGACTCAGTACAAAACCAAAAGGCACGATGGCCAAACAAAAACACAATCAACAGAAAACACAAAAGGAGCAGGAACAGTGAAGACAAAGGTGAGGGTATTTGTGAGGGTTGACCAGCAAAATCCATATAAACTCAAAGAACTTAAATACTAAACACACTTGGACACAAACCACTCAAAAACCCCAATCACTTAATCTAAACACATGACAGCTGACACAGTGACCTAAGACACAAATATACACCAATAGGTTCAAAATAAAAGTCTCAAACAAAACCCCCAGCCATAACACCAGCAGACTTAAAGCAAAATGTTCAAACATTTTAAGGCAAAATGTTCATTTTGCCTTAAAGCAAACTGTTCAAACACTTAAGTGTAAATGGTGATCAACCAAATTGGAATCCTTCCACTCCGCCTGGAAGGAGAGCCTTAGAGATTACAACAGTGCACTTACCACAGCACACTCACTGAAGCTATTAAAAATAATCTCAGGTTTCTGTTTAGTACAATTTCTAAACTAACTAGGAGCCAGGGAGATGCAGAACCACGGGTACCTGAAAACTACAGTAGTGATGATTTAATGGTATTTAATGGATTTCTTCAGCGCTAAAGTACAAATTATTAGACAAGAAATTCAAACTAGAAATTTAACTCCATTTGACACTTGCTGCCTGATTCAGCAGACGCAGACACTGTTCAAAACTTAGCCGTAGATGAGAGACTAACAGCTTTTAATCCATTCGACAAGCAGATCTCTCTGCAATTATTATCTCTTGAAATCTTCTGCCTGTACATTTGATGCTATTCCTAGAAGCATGCTTAAAGAAGTCCTACCAGTAATTATCAGGCCTCTCCTATCAGTACTTAACTCCTCACTGAATATCTACCAAACATTTAAGCTAGCTGTTATTAAGCCTCTGTTAAAAAAAGAAAAACGAATCTTGATCCTTGCGAGCTCTCAAATTATCAACCTATTTCTAATCTACCATTTCTATCTAAGATTTTACCCAAAAAAAAGGCCCAACAGTTATGTTCGCTACTACATAAGAACCGGATATATGAGAAATTCCGATCTGGGATCTGGCCTTATCACAGCACAGAATCAGCCTTATTAAAAATAGTAAATTATCTTTTAGTGTCTGCCAACAAAGAATTTGTCTCTTTGCTGGTCCTACTTGACCTTAGTGCAGTCTCCAGTGGAAAATGCAAGAAATCTCGGTGTCACTATGGATTCCAATCTTTCATTCGACATACATATATGTATTGTTACCAAAAAAGCTTTTCTTAACCTACGAAATGTTGCCAAGTTAAGAAGTGTACCATCCCTCTGCAGAATCACAGAATTGAGACATTAAAACAACTTTTAGGAATGAAGAGTGCACATTTCAGAACAGACTCTTTTATTTGTCCTATTACCATCCAGATAAATGTGATGGCTATGTCAGGATGCTTTAGGAAAAAAAAGAAAAGAAAACAAGTGTCCCTCAGGTTGACAGAAGTTTTAAATACTGTGCATGGAAGCATGAATAAGTCTGTTCAATTTGGCTATAGCTGCGAATATTTAATCTTTTCTGGGATAAAAAATAATAACCACATGCAGTATGCCTTATGTAAATAAATAACCACTGTTCAAGATGTATGGGATGTTGTCACACCCCTATGTTTTGCCCCTGTTGTCAGACTGCACGTAACAGTGTCAACAAATCGGATTACAGAAAAATGATAGTAAAAGCTGTTCTGCCACTTTCTGTTAACCCCCCTATTGTGTTCATTTAGGTTTAACACGCTTTGTGTTCCCAGTCACTTTTGACCGGGAACATGTTAGCTGAAATCCATGATTTGAACTTTCTACTTACTCAAATTTATGTGAACATTACAAGTTTTGAACGTTCATTTGCTATTTATGGCTTGTAGGCCTCATTCACATGAAGTCATACAACTCATTTTTTTAAGAAAAAAATATTATAGAGAGATTATTTTGACTGTAACACATACTAAGATGAAACATTTTGTTTACGTTGAGGATGTTTATCACAGAGAACCTCATATCAATGTTTACCAAGGACACTGTTTTTAAACCATTTAAATTTTCTTTTAAAAGTAGCACAAAATAACATATTTCCCAGTCAAAAGTGACCAGTATGATTTATTTAGTAAAAAAAAAACTAAATGTGGTTGCTATGGTATAAAAGGTGGTTGCTATGGTGTCATAGTAAGTAGTTTTTAGGCAGTTGCTATGGTTTAGGAGGTGGTTGCTAAGTAGTTTTAGGCAGTTGCTGAGTGTAGGAGGTTGTGGCTAAGGAGTTTCTAGATGGTTGCTATGGTATCTGGGCCAAAGCAATTTCCTCCGGGATCAATAAAGTTTGATTCTGATTCTGATTCTTATTCTGATATACAACGTGGTTGCTAGGATGTTGCTAGGTGCTTGCTGTGGTGTAGGATTTGGTTGCTAAGTAGTTTCTAGGCAGCTTCAATTTGTAGGAGGTGGTTACTAAAGAGTTTCTGGATTTTTGCTATAGTATACCAAGTGGTGTAGGAGGTTGTTGCTATGTAGTGTCCAGGTAGTTGGTAGGGTGTAGGACTTGTTGGCTGGGGAGTTTCAGTGTGGTTGCAAAGGTATACAAGATGGTTGCTCAGGTGAAGGAAGCAGTTGCTATGGAGATTTTGGGCAGCAGGCCAATGTCAAAATTTCTTCAAGAATTTAACATTTTTATTTGAATGAATTGTCAATAGGTGTGGTTCCCCATGGGATAAAAATTGAATAGGAGATAGGTTTCTGTGAGGGAAAGGGGGACATAAGTTTGTATGTGTGTGTGTGTGCGTGTGTGTGTGTGTGTGTGCTTATATGTGTGTGTGCTCAAAGGTACCAGCACGGTGGGGTGATCTTAAACTCTGTTTTATGCACTAATTGTAGTCTTACTAATTAATTTCTAATGACCGGTTATTTTTGTTCA
This sequence comes from Alestes dentex, assembly GCA_037576975.1. Classification (NCBI taxonomy): domain Eukaryota; kingdom Metazoa; phylum Chordata; class Actinopteri; order Characiformes; family Alestidae; genus Alestes; species Alestes dentex. Next base: position 12,111 of record JBBIGA010035814.1, on the reverse strand, counting down.
AGAAAACACACAAATATTTTTTTATGCATTCCAGTGCCTTGTGTAAACAAAGTCATGGAACCTTACGAGAAACCGATTAAATTAACTGTGTTTTCTAGAGAGAAAATTTGAAAATTGGTCAGATTTGACAGGAACACAATAGGAGGGTTAAATTTTACAAGGCTTGAGGTGTGTTTGATTACGTACTTGTCGTCCTTAAAATTACATGTGTAGAAAATGTGGTTTAAAGAGAGGTTTGGTTGGTTTAGCAAAGTTTTAGCATGGCAGTGAAGTAATTTTGGCCCAGTAAGTCTGCAAGCAGAAGTTTGTTGTGCTTATTATTCAGTCAAATGTAAAATTATCAAAAACAAAGGTAAACATGAAATAAGTCACTTATGGAGGCAACAGGGCCTGAGTCCAGTATAAGATAGCCACATTGACTGTTGTTCACAAGCCCAGTCCTATTAATGGCCCCGGCCTTGGTGACACCAACAAACAAGAACCTTTGAGTCTGCATTTAGGCCAGACTCTTATAACATGCACATTGTACATATGCCACAACCAGTACCTCTCTTGCACTGGAGAAAAGAAGAAACTGTTCACTGTTTGACTATAACATGAGACATGAAAGGAATGACTGAATGACTTCTGTTTATGGTCTGAGTCTAAAATTAACTTCAGCACTACAAAGTCTTCAACTACACATTATCAGTGTGATGTGTTTTGATCCTGTGAGGTTCTCTGGGCTCCACTCAGATACCTATCTTTTGTAGTTATCAATTTCCTGCATAGCAGGCAAACAGCTGAAAGTATTTCAGCTAACATTTGTTAACTTTCACGTAGGCAGTCATAAACTGTTGAACTGTGGCCAAGTACATAAATACTAGTTTGTACATTGCCTTAGTGATCTGATGTTCTTTTAATGAATGCAAAATTACACAGGTTTTATTTTTTTGGAGGAAATGTCCAACACTCCCCCATTTTAAATGGGGACTTTAATTAGTTCTGCCACCAAGACTATTTGTTTGTTCACATCTATTTATCAGTCTGACCTGGAAAAACTTAAAAGATGAAGTAGAAGACTCTGGAGCAATTCATGGCTAAGGAGAAAAGGGCAAGTGAACTTAATTTTTTCAGTCTGAGGTAATATATAATAAACTAATATGGGGGTCCTCGAGTTACGACCCAGATCCGTTCCTTTGACAGCGATGTAACCCGAATTTTGGTGTAAGTCGAAACACACCCTTGCCTAAGTCACTTTCCTGTCCTAACACAGTTGTGAAATCAGAAAAACACAACTAAGCCACAGAAAAAGGAAAAGGAAAACTCCCTCACTCATACGCCATGTTCTTTTACTGCACGCAACCAAACCATTTCGCCCGTGTAGTCCATAAGTACGATGCTAACGGTGTGGGAGTGAGAGTGGGAGTGAGCTTTGTAAACTCAAAATGTTGTATGTCGAGACTGTTGTAAATCTCTCTCTATAACCAGGAGATTTGACATTTATGTTAAGTGTCAAAACTAGTGGATCATTCATCATGTTATGCAGCATACCACACAGCACTGTATTTATATATACCATCTCCAGGGAGCAACTTTATAAATAGATTGCAGTTTTTCTGCTGTTGTTGTTTTTGGTATGTCTGTGCACAATGCATGTCAAGATTAAAATGCTATGGACATTACTAGTGCACAGTGCCGGCGTCAAGGGGGGGCATTAGAAGGCAATGCCCTCCCAGCGAGTCGCTCATATGCAGGGGCAGACTGGCAATCTGTGCGTTCTGGTAAAGTCCGGAACAGCTGTACGGTGCACGTCGTCGGTCCAAGATCAGCCAGCACCCCCCCCCCCACACACACACACAGAACCACGGTGGACACCTGCCAGCAACCCCCCCCCCCCAGACATTTGGGAGGTCAGTGGTAAGGAGTTCTAGTTCACTATCATTACGTATACTCAGTGTTCTGCTTTAGAGTAGTTTTGGGATAAATTTGGGACGTTTTCCCTACCTCTGGAAACAAATACCCAGTCGCTGATGTCAGTGTAAAGGCTCATTGATGCATGTATTTTACAAGGAAGTCACATTTGCTGTTTTTATAAACAACATACATACCTGGATGTGTGTTGATGAGTGGTGGCTTTACTTTCTCCAGATTCTGATCAAACAGTCGCTCGGGATTTGTGCCATCTTGACTCACCACATCATTTGCAATTGTCAGGCTATCATCCATCATCCTGGGGCTGTGATACATCTCCAGGGAATTCTCTGCATCTAGGATTTCAGACTCTGTCTTTGAGACTACGTCAGAGGGTTCATCTTCTGTGTTGTTCTTTTCCATGTCAGGCGAGTTTAGTTCTGCCTTTGGTTTATCTTCCTTCTGTGACATCATCCTTGCTACGGCTGTGTCCTGTGGGGAAAAAAACTGCTAAACCAACAATAGAAAAGAACTGTTCAGAGCACAAAAGATTGCTAAGGTTTTTTAAGTTATTTAAAATGTATCTTGAAGCTTTCCTGTAAAATTCCTTTGGCACTATCGAATCATGTTAAACATCTTAATAAAAATTGTAAAAACCCAGTTCTCTTACCCACACCTACCTTTCTGAAGCACAACAGATTATGTGCACAAGGGGAGCTGCAACTGACTCATATCCCTCAGGCAAAGTTTGACTGTTTCCATGGTAACTGCTCAGGGTTGGGCTTTTGGCCACTCATGTGGAAAAAAACCCCCAAAAAACAGTACAATTACTAGATAAACTTCCCATTTGGTACATTAGTAGCCTTGCAGCATTTGTGTGTTTCTGAAAAACTTTCACTTTTTGAGACTTGCTTTACATACCAAATTTAAAAAACATGTAACACTATAATAATGTGAATATAATTTGTTCTGTGAAGTACTAGGCTATTTCCAGACATCTGTGTGAAGAATGCTGTGTGCACAAACCAGACAGACAAAAGAGCCATGTGAAGTTAAATTAGTTGATTTTTCCTGAACTCAGGAAAGGTACAGCATGTTTATGTGGATAATATTGCTTTTAATAATAGAGTTTGATCTGCTCATTATATAGAGGTTAATGAAAATATAGGGAATGAGTAAAATAGTCATATTTGTTTTTATTTGCCTTGTATGCAACTATGCCAGTAAAACGCTGAAAACCATTGACATCTTTCTAAGGAGCTTCACCAAGCCTTTACAAAGAGTATTTTCAGATATTTGTTTTTACTGTGGAGGTCAAAGTCAACAAGTGAAACCTGCACTTTATTGAATACAATATGGGAGCTTGTCTTGGCAAGTCCATGTCTGTGAAACTGTTCACTTAACAAAAAGCTCTTTGGTTACCTCAGCAGTATGTTTTAAGTCATTGTCTTATTGCGTAGTCAATTATAGCCCAGTGAGTTTGGTGGCATTTTCTCCTATCTTCTATCTAGCAAAAAAGTGTTTCTGTACACTTTTCTGCTTTCATCTTTTGTTATGTAATCTTAAGACAAAGTGTTATTTTCTGTCAGTGCAATGTATTAATTATATGAGACCCATCACAGTAATTGTTTCTGCTTCTCAATTCCTTGGAGTTTGTTTTAGGATGTTCTTAATAGTTATTTTGGAGCTGCATGGTTAATGAAACGAGCAAGTACTGGAAGCTGCTCTAACATGTCAGTTTACCATTAAACAGGCCAGCTAATGAGCCATCCAGATTGGAGAATAAATCAAATGTAAACTCCATGGTCCAAAGTATTTGGACTTCTATCGTAATTAGTGGGTTTGACTATTTAAGCCATCCCCCGCCCTTTGCACAGAAAGCATACAACCATACAATCCACATGGACAAACAGTAGTACAAACACTGTATAACACTGAACCTTGAAAAATTGCCAGTACAAGTCACAAGTAAGTACATCAGATTTCTGCAATGCTGGAGCTGCCTTGGTCAACTGTAAGTGCTATAATTGTTAAGTGGAAATGTCTAGGTGCACCAACAGCTTAGTTTTGAAGCACTAGGCTACACAAGGTCACATAACAGCTTTACCAAGCCTTTGCACAGAGCATTTTCAGATATTTGTTTTGTGGTGGTTCAAAGTCAACAAGTGAAATGTGTACTTCATTGAATACAATATAGGAGCTTGTCTTGGCAAGTTCATGTCTGTGAAACTGTTCACCTAACAAAAAGCTCCTTGGTTACCTCAGCAGAATGTTTTAAGTCATTGTCTTATTGTCTCAGTTTTGAAGCAATAGGCTACACAAGGTCACATAACAGCAACAGCAGGAGCTGAAATAATATTAGCCCAAGTTCTGTTGGTTGGAGACCTAATAGCTTGTGTTTCAATGACATAGCAGCTGCACTCATGACTACAGTGACCATTGCCAAGATTCCATCTGGCAGTCTGATAGGATAGGAGAACAATATTTTTCCTTGCACATTGCCAAAGTTTGTTGGAGAAAGGTTAATGGTTTAGGATGTGTTTCTTAGTTCTAGTGAAGGAAAATCTTAATGTTAAAGCATTCGATGACATTAAAGAAAATTATGTAGTTACAACTTGGAGAAACCCATTTCCTAATTTAGTATGGCAATGCCCTTGTGCACAAAGCATAAATAAGGCATAAATAGTGTTGCAGAACACAGAGCACAGACCCCTTCAAAAACCTTTGGGATGGATTGGAACATTGGATGTAGTGTCATAAACTATGTAGGATCCAGTTTTCCGATCCATGCAAAGAAATGATCACAAGATTAATTAGCAAAGAAATGATTCAAGATTCTTTAGTTGCCACATGCTCTGTCTTCGAAAAAGCAGATGTGCAGGAAATATGACCCCCAAGCACCTTATGTCACAGGCCTTATCTCACTTTTTGAGAAAGAGAATGTACCAGCCTCAATAAAGATCCAGCTAATTTACACAACAAAGTGAACCTTGCCCTCACCATACCAGGAAGGTTCAGAAGGCCAGCTGATTGCCCATTTGAAAGCCATAAAACCAACCAAAAGACCCAGACTCTCAGTCTCCGACAAGTCTCCTGGGACCCCCGACACCAAGGAGCTTCGACACACACCCTCCCCCTTTCTTGCTCACACCCCCCCCCCACACACACACACATTTTAACATTCCTGCAAGAGCCAGGCATACCTGCAATTGCCAGAGAGCAAAATACATTTCTTTTTCCTCTTTTTTTTCTTAAATTTGTAAATGTGTTTTCTTTGATAACTATCCTGTGTAACTCCAAAGGTAATTCTTTCTAGGAATTAGCAAATAATCCATAATCAAAAAGATGCTGTTTAAATAAGAAATCCATAATCCTAAAGTTTGTGACTATTCATATTTGGTCTCAAATTAATCACCAATGAGAACTGGGGATGTTTATAATATCAAATTTGACTAAAATCCTTGACCTCAATGTACCAGATACAATATTCTTATTTCAGCTAAATCCTTGGTTCAGCCAGGTCGTAAATTAAACTCTGGCAGCCACATGCCAGCCACAGAGTTAGACAAAGGAGAAAGAGATTTCATCCATTTTAACCCAAAAGCTTACAGGTACAAGACTGAGAATGAGCCATAAAAAGGCCTTAGTCACAGGACACTAGTGAGCAGAGCAGAGCGGAGCAGAATGGTGAGCAGAGGAGAGCAGAGTGGAGCAGAAAGGCCGAGCAGCACCTGAAGCCGAGAAGAACCTCTGGTCAGAAGAACAGAAGAAAAGCCAGACCGGAACAAGCCTTCCAGACCAGCCCTCTGCTCCACTGCTTCATCCACCCTGAACTCTTCCAAAGCCAAGAACTTCAAGAAGTTCAAGCTGCATCCAATCCTGTTGAAACTCTGCTTCATGAACTCTTCGAAGCCTCAACAGCCAAGAACTCTGAAACTTCAAGAAGTTCAAGCTGCATCCAATCCTGTTGAAACTCTACTTCATCACCTCTGAGCCTTCACCGAACTCAAGCCAATCTGCCTCCACAAAGTCAACTCCTCTGAACCCCGGATCACAGCTGAAACTGAGCTCAACCCTCCTGAGACCCCAAATCAGTGAATAAGTATAAAAGTTAATTTCTCATTTTGATACCTTTGGTGCAGAAAGGACAATAATATGTGTACTACTGATTTATTGGATTGTGTTGTTTCATGAAGCTCGCTGTTCAGGGACTTTCAGAAACTTGCCGTAAGCTTAAAAATACCATCATCCCATCACTACTCACATTTATCTTATTCTGTGTTTGTGTGTTTTGTGTTTGTCTAGCGTGGTAAATAAATGTTGTCTTATCGTGGCCAGTGATTCAGTTTCTTGTTCAAATAAGGTGAAGTCACTTCTCAGCTTCTATTCCCTCATTACCTGAAGCTCATTAGAATAACAATAATTGGCTAAAACCCCTTTTCAGTAACCTCTTTCCTAAAAGCATATCTCTCCTTAACAGCACAATTAAAAAGAGTTTAAAGGGTTAATTTCTGTACTCCGGCTGAAATATTTCGCTGGACGAATAGTTTGTGCTGGACTCCTTAATAAACCCTGCTTGATAGGAAACCCCTAAATAAATAATCAATTATTAATTTACTATCTGTTAATCAATCAATAAAGATAAGGGTGAATCAGCCTAAACTGATTCTGGTGGAGAATATCAAAATTAACCTAAATTATAAAATTATAAAAACCCCTACAACTACATGACACTACACTACTTATGGCCATACCACCCTGAGACCACCTGATCTCATCTGAATTCGGAAGCACATAGTCCGTAATTCAGAAGCAGATAAGCACATAATTCGGAAGCAGAGCAGGGTCAAGCCTGTTTAGTACTTGGCCTAGTGATCAGGGCCTTGCCCCTGTGACCAGAAGGCCTTGGGTTCAAATCACAGGACTGCTAGTGGCACACACTGCCCACAAAGTGTTTCCCAAGAGCCTGGATTAAATGCAGAGAAAGAAGCTTGCACTGTGCTGTGGTGACTGTAAGGGGCCGCTTCATAACGCTGCTGTTCAACTTTTTAGCAATGTATGTTCCTTGTTATTTGTTCCTTGTTAGTGAGTTAATCCAATGTTTTTTGTAAAGATAGTAAATGATCTTTTACTATCCACTGACAAAGGACTTGTTTCTTTGCTGATTTTGCTTGACCTTAGTGTGGCATTTGACACCACTGACCACTCAGTTTTATTAGAGAGACTAGAAAACATGATCAGAGACACAGGAAAAGCCTTTTCCAAAGCACAAAGCATTCATATTTGCCAAGTTAGGCTAAAATATGAGGCTACAGATGATAAACTAAGAGCCGCTTGGGAGCCGAAAGAACCGGCTCTTCTTTGGGAGCCGTGCCACAAGAACTTCCCATCACTATAGCCTGCAAACGTAGAACATGAACTGCGTTCAGTCTCGCGAGAGTGAACGTCACTCATGGTTACGTTCATAGTTTGTAAACCGTCTCGTTCAGTTCAGCGTTCACGAAAAATAGGAACGTGTTCAATGAACGCCGTTCATTGAACACGTTCATGCACAACACTGAATATGGAGTACTGCAAGGTTCTGTCTCAAGATTTCTTTTACTGACAATATTATTAAATTACTTTCATCAGCATCACCAATCCACAGACCTAGAGAAGATTCGACCGATAAGCAACATAATAATAATAATGGCGGAAGAAATTTAAATGGAGACTAGAAAACATGATCGGAGAAACAGGAACAGCCTTTAGATCATACATGACCCGATTGCTACCAAAGTAAAATATGGTGTCCCGCAAGGTTGTGTCTCAAGATTTCTTTTACTGACATTGTCCATGCTGTCATTACGTATGATTATCCAAAAACATTGGATTAGCTTACACTGCTACAGTGATTACACACAGCTTTATATCTCTGCCAAACTCAATGATAAACATAGAATAAACATAAGATAAGATTCATGACTGTGTAAAAAATATCAGAAAGCTTTATTGATCCCAGAGGAAATTGCTGGGATCATAACTTTCTCTTGCTCAACACAGAAAAAACAGTGGTCCTTCTTCTAGGTCCTAAAGCTGTCAGATCTAATGCTTTATATTGCTGGTTCTTCAGCTTCTCCAATTCGACCCAGACTTATCATTTGATGCACACATAGGTACTATTACTAAAATAGTTTTTTTTCATCTACAAAATGTTGCTAAGTTAACAAATGCACTGTCCCTATATAATACAGAAGAATTAGTTCACCCCTTTATTACCTCCAGACTCAATTATTGTAACACCCTCCTGTCAGGCTGCTCCAACAATAACCTAAATAAACTGCTCCTGTCAGAAAAACTTACCTGGCCAAACAGTTAGCTCAGTGTAGCATGGTGGATGGAGGTGAGGAGGTTATGGGAGAGCTCAGCTCAGATGAGATAGCAGGCCTAAGAACGCTGGTGATCAGCGACGAAGCACTTCAGGAAAGTCTGGGTGTCTGAGACAATGTCCTTGGGGAACCTGTGCAATCGGACTATGTGGTTTAATACAAGCTTGGCAGTGGTCTTGGTAGTGGGGAGCCACCAGGTACACGGCCTTGGAGAAGTGGTCCACAATGGTGAGGATGGTGTTCTTTCCTTCCAAATCTGGCAGGCCTGTGACAAAGTCCGGCGCGATGTGCAACCAGGGACAACAGGGCACTGGCAGAGGCTGGACCTGCCCCAGAGAGGGTTGAGTGGTAATCTTAGCCCTGGCACACACGGCGCACACCTGAACTAACTTATGAACATCCGAGGCCATGTTGGGCCACCAGAAGGCACGTTGGAGTAGAAAGAGGGTCCAAGCTGTGCCAGGGTGGCCAGAGGTGGCTGAGGAATGGGCCCACTGGAGGGTGTCAGAACACAGTCCAGTGGGTACGAAGAGTCATCCAGGTGGGGTGCCTGCCAGAGGGGGCTCCAAGATCTGCCCCTGGTGGACTCGATCTTCTAACTCCCACCAGGGAGGAGACAGAATGAGTTGTAGTGGCAGGACAGGCCTGAACTGGATGGCCCTACATCTACTAAACACCTCTCCGAGGTCACAGTGCTGGTTGGGAATGGCCTCCAGGTTGACGTTTGGGGCCCCTGAGCGCATCCCCTGAGCACATCCCTGGAGGCCTGGAGGCAGAGCTCCTGACAGGTCAGGCTCCATTGCCTGGAGGCAGGGCTCGTTGCCTGGAGGCAGAGCTCCTGACAGGTCAGGCTCCATTGTTCAGTTCAGTTCAGTTCACTTTATTCTTTGTCCCCAAGAGGCAAATTGTTTGCAGCAGGAATAAAAGCAATAAACAAAACATACAACATATAACACAGACCACACACAAACCACAACAAGAAATAAAGAAAGTCTTTTGCTGGGTCCATAAGATGAAGGGATCGTGGAGGAGAAGCCAGGGGTGTCCAAGGATGATGGGTGGAGAGGTGAGGCGGGTGATGATGAAGGAGAGGTTTTCATGGTGATGGAGAGAGGCGAGGTCTGGTGAGTGATGGGACCAGATTTTAGGTGCCGACTATCCACGGCGGTGATATTTACCGGCTGGGATAATGCCTCAAGCTCCACACCCGGGGGGGGGGGGGGAGGGCACAATAGGCGCAGAGGCCTTCGCAATATCGCCGAGCCCTCTCTTCATGAGTCACGGAGGTGCGCCCTATCTGCATGAGTTTCCTGGCTCCGGAGTGGGTCTCTGACGGAGGTGAAGGTTTGGCCTGAGTTGGTTCCGAACTGGTGGTAGTCTTGAGCCAGGGACTTGCCTTCGGCAGGGTATGAGGGGCTGGCCCTGGGCGAGAGCAGGCGAGAGCCAACCCTTCGTAGAAGGCCATTGGGAGGGCGGAGTCAACCCAAGCCGTCTGCACAGCCAGGGTGCGAGTAGTTACTCTGCAGTGTAACTACTCACCGAACGGTCTCCTTGCCGGAGGTGGTATAGACAGGAGTCAACCTCCACCTCACTGTCAGGAAGGCGGCTCTGAGCTGATGAGTAAACTCTGGATAAGAGTAGGTGAGTCAGATCTCAGGACCGCTATAGCCCACTCAGCTGCCTGCCCAGTGAAGAGGGAGATGAGAAGTGCAATGTGGCTTCTGTCAGAGGGGTAGCTGTTGGGCTGAAACTCAAAGATGAGAGAGAGACTGGTTAGAAATACATTGGACTTCCCATCTACACCGTTACATTTTTCGGGGAGAGAAACCTGGGGTACGGTACAGGAGGGTGATGAGGATCGGACTGCCACCTGTGGCACCTGTATCTCAGCAGCGAGATCACGATGGACCTGCTCAAGAGTCGCGAGCTGCTGACGCAGCCTGATGACCTCCTGCTTCAGATTCGCGATCTCGGCAGCCTGCCGATTCACTGTGTTGCACAGAGCAGCAAAATCCACTGGGTTCACTGCATAGGTCATTCTGTCAGAAAGACTTTCCTGGACAAACAGTTAGCCCAGTGTTGCGTGGCAGATGAACCCAATCATGGATGGAGCACAAGAGAGTTGGTAAACCACGCACCTTGTTCTCAGAATACTCCATTAGAGAGTTGAGATTCCCACTGGGAACCCCTGTTTTCACACACACACGCAGTGGATATAAAGAGTAGAAAAAGACCAGAGTACTCGGTACCAGCTGGATGGAAGTCGCGTCGGTGAGGGCATGAGTCTCAGTGACTGAGCACTGGTTCCTACCTACTTCCTTGTTTATATACCCCATGATGCGCGTCATGTGACTGGTGTGTGTGACAGGTCCAGAATGCGATAGCTAGAGTCCTCACTAAAACCAGGAAATTTGGCCACATTAGTTCAATGTTATCAAGACTTAATTGGGTGTTCAAATTTAGTATTGATTAAAACATTCTGCTATTTATATATAAGGCCCTGAATGGCCTTGCTATTAACCCCTGCATTCACTTAGTTCTCAAGGTGCTGGCTATCTGAATTATGAGAGCTACAGCAGGGAGAAGAGCCTTTGCATATAATGCCATCCAGCTATGAAATACCCCTCCAAATAATGTTTGAGACTCAGACACAGTCTAAGTTTTTAAGTCTAGAAAAGCCTGTTTAGTCAGGCTTTCTGTAATTAACTCTTCCCATTAGGTGAATGGTACAGACCTGGGAGGTGATGGGCACAGAGAATTCTAGTAAACTGGGATCCTGGTGCCGCTGACCCACCACCCCTCACTCAAGTTTGTTGATGGTGGAGTGGGGGGCGGGGGATGCGAGTGTCTCAGTGTTCTCTCATGTTGATCATGACTGATCACTATTGGTGCTGGGGGTTCACCACTGCATCCCAAATCTGTGACTCCCCACATGGTCCTCTGGCAACCAAGAGCAACTGCTGTTCAAAAGCTCCTTTGGAGATTGTTGTTCCTGTTCCTTAGAAAGTTTTTTTTGCCTCTGTCACCCTAGGCACTATTGGCTCAGACCTGGATTCTGTAAAACTGCTTTGTGATACCATTGGTTGCAAAATGATCTATATAAATAAAATTGAATTGAATTGAAATGAAATTGTCATGTCCGTGCCACCTCCGGCCCATGTCCAACGTTCCAGCTCACCAGTCTACAGAGACAGAAGTGTTTATGGCTTATGTTTAGGTGCGGCGCCTAGCAACCCACCTGGTCAGAGCATTGCTAGGTGCTCACTCATTAGTTCAGCTGTCAATCAGTTTGAGTTTAGCTCTCTGTTTAGTTAGAATAGTTGTGTTTTCCTATTGGTTTATGGTCTCTGTCTTTCTGTACTTAAGCCAGCCATTGCAGCAGTCTTGTGTGCGATCTCCCTCATACACACCCTCACCTGTTCTGTCCGTCTGCTCTTCTGGGAAGTCTCTCTCTTGCTCTCACTCTCGTACTGACCTCTTTCCTTTGCAGTTGACCAGTGGACTTTGATTGTGCTCTCTCTCTTCCCCTTTGTTCTTCTAGTGCTGATCAGCGAGGCGGATAGACCTTTGGCTGGTCTGACTCTGTCGCATGGTGCGAAGCCACAGCCTTCGTGTTCTCCTCGTGACTCCTGGTTAGGAGTAAAATGCATCGGGTTTGCCCTTACTATGGTGCGACGTATTTGCACCCTATACTGTGTGTTACCCTCTGTCCCAAGTCCGGAGCTAGTGAGAGACCTTAAGAGCAAGAGTGAAATAAGATTGAGATCTATAAAATTGAGACCGTGTCTGTCCCCCGAACTAAACAGAAAATCAGAACAAACCAAAAAGTATGCGTAAGTAACTTAATAAA